>JADNYJ010000192.1:0-70378 GCA_015501075.1 Gymnopilus junonius
ATATTACATGAACATCGTATGTAAGAACCATGGAAAAACGTACTCTCAGAAAGAATTAATAGGCCATGTTCATCGGGAGCCACAGTCAAAATGTAGAAAGTGGAAACTGGTACTTTGTACTGTGGGAATGGGTCGGGAGGTTTGATACATAACCGTTTTCTACCTGTATCAGCTTACTCTCGGGTTTTTTTGTGTATATCTGCTACTGCTCTTTTGTTAACACGGTTCCATACACTGCATCTATGCCTTCTTCAAACTTGGGCCCACCTGCACAAGCTGCTGGACGACACGTTACCGTTACTGTCCACAACCTTGGGGACGACGTTTATCCAATAATCAATGGTCCCGAGTTTATTGAGCTCGACGCTGTGAGGGGGACCCTCAGCGTGGGTCCGTAAATAAGAAAAAGCCGCCGTAGATTGTCCGAGATAAGATAACAAAGGCGCCATTATTACTTTCCGGAGTTATCAAACCTTGCAACGAAATACGATCGGTATCCTCCTTCCTCTCGCCTCCATTCAAACTCAAGAAATTTTTTATTTTTATTTATCCGATGGCAAACGACTCTATGGACCGGAATCCGACTTATTGTCCACCCTAACAGCTTCCAATAATATTCCCTGAGCAAATTTCTTCGGTTTATCACTAAATTTTCCTCTAGATCCTATTTTCCTCACTCGCCTTTCACTCATGAAATTTTATTCCACTCCATTTAGATTGTAGAATACGATCAGACCATCAGTCCGATAGTTTTTCATCTTGTTTACTTCAAATTTTCACTCACCTGCTGCATCTATTTTCCCTTCTCCTTAAAACTTTTCGCTTGTAGCTACAGTATAAATACTGGACATGTATTCTGTAGTTCACCAGTTGAATACAATCCCATCACTCAACTCAGAAGTACAGAAATCGATTCAGATACAGCAAATTCTCGTCTCAAAATACTCAAACTTCCTCACTTTCTCACTGTTCCTGGAATTCTCATCTATATTTTATTTCACTATCTACACCTACACACGCTATTGGAACCATCAGACAAACGGAGTTTGTCCCCGAGTCCCTTTTACGACTCCCACGAACTCTTATCATTTCAACGCCCTAACGAGATAAGGGATCAGACTCAGATGGGAAATTTCCTTTATTTTCGCTACAGCGTCCGAGGCTCAATCACAAGTTGGCAACGGTGAGACTCCTACGACGGATTTTTCTTCTTACTTTCTTCGCATTTGATAATGTTCTTTTTCGAATGACAGGCTCTGCTCTTGTTTCACCCTTTTCGCTTCACGTCCTCTACCAATTCTACTAAAAGACTGGCGATGTCGACCTGTACGTTATCTTTGCCTTTCATTGCAAACAATTAACCTTTAGGCTGTGACAGCACTGGTCTATACCAATTGGACCGAAGCAGCTTGTCCCGCTAATCGTGACTCGATACACATATACGAAGTTCAGGAAGTGCTAAATCATATTATCTCGCGACTAACTGTTCACACAAACATAGAAAAGACCACAGCTCGCATACGCCCATCGCATATTGCCTATAAACACCAGTGAAATAACGAAAGCAACCAGAGCAACGCATGGTACAAACCTCGTAGATCTTTGAGATATTATAGCCAATAGTGACGTCTTCGACACCAGCGCCATTGGCGAACTGGACATAATTCTCGCCACCATGCATTTTGATAGCAAGGTCCTTTCGAATATACTCGTATATCAACATCGTCTTCCCGAGTTCGGCTGCAGCAGGTGTGCGTCCGCGAGTTTCAGTCAAGAATTGCCGTCGTAGGTCCTCGTGTAATGCTGTCGCTTTGGTAGCAATCCGACTCTTGAACTCACCTAAGGCACTGAGAGGAGGCTTTAAGGCTGAGCTGTCAAACATATGGACGTCATTGAAAAGGTCGAGAATTGGAGGGATGGTTGAAGCCGCTATGGCTTCCATCTGATCTGCGCGGTCCATAACGGTAGTTCGGTCAAAGTTTTGAGACATGACCCCAGATAATTTGGCAGTCATTTGGCTTCGCTGATATGGGGACATATACGCGCTGAAAGTCGACCCGAGTTCCTCCTGTAAAATTTTTGCGAGCCCTCGAAGAAAATCTAGGCGAAGCGTACGCAAATCCACGGCTGAATATAAAGATCAGCATGGTCAATATGAGAAACAACGTGAATAATGAAATTACCTTGACAAAGCAGATATAAATATGAGGCCATGAGCATCGATAAGACATCTAGCGATGTAACAGTTGCACGAGCGGATATCAAGGCCAGAGAACTAAATGAAAATGAAAATTAAACAAATAACTAATGACAGAATAAACCCCACATACTTGACCACCTGGTTATGCATCTCCGCCGACTGGATGTGTGTGGACACCGGCCCAGCCAGAAAGCCCAATTCTGCTACATAAGCAGCGGTAGCAGTGTCCACACCTTTTCCATGATAGTTCAGTGAGGGGTCAGTTGCAGCGAGCGATGGCGGGAGACCGTTATTCATGGCCGGATTACAGAGCTCAGTGCTCTGAGAAAACATAAGCTTTCCAATATGATGCAAGGCAAGGCGCGTCTTTTCCATGGCGTTTGTGACGGCCATAGCCTGAAAGTTGCCTCCATGGTGAATAGTACCAGACTCATTTTCAACTAGAGGGTTATCAGTAGCTAATGAAAAAGTGTTTATCAATATATATCCATTGGAGATGGCGAACCTTACAAACTAGAGTTGCATTCTTGTGTAACAGCATCAAGGGCAGAGAGGATATCTTCTATCTGTGGGCCAAGGAATTGGGGGGCAGTGCGTAAAGGATAGCGATCCTGCTTCAAAGAATAACGATCTTGGTCCAGGCCGACTTCCTCGCCATGAAGTCGTGCAAGCTTACTGCCTTGGAGGAGATCATAAATATTCTGAGCACATTCAACCTAGTAATTTACAGTAAGTTAGCAAAATTAAGCGGAAGACTTTAGCTTGATATGAACTGACTTGACCAGGATGAGGCCGAGCGACGGCATGAATAAAAGGAGCGAATGAACCGCGTTCTCCGCCGAGGGCCTCCGTACCCATGGCTGTACACACTTGGGCAAGAAGAACAAGATGCATGGCATCACTAACTGCTAGTGCTGCAACGGCTGCAGACACTGCAGTACCGTTGACCAGTCCTAGGTGTTCCTTCGACTCCAGGCCGATAGCTGCAATGGAATACTTCCCCAAAACTTCATCAGCAGATGCCTTCTGACGAAAACCAGACAATCTGGGACCGCAGTAAACCTGAATATTCGGATTACTGACTTTCTTTTTTTAGTCATGGATCTATAGAAGAATAAGTGTAGGCATACCTAGGGCTCCTGCAATGTAAGATAGAGGAGAGAGGTCTGGTATTGTAAAAGTAAGTTGTCTATTTCGCTTTTCAAAGACACCGTACAAACCTCCCGATGCTGAGATGCTCCCGCGAAGTGGGACGACTGGCGTTATATCAGCGCATATGAGTTCATTCATCTTTTCGATGAGCTCCCACCTAACATGATAAATCTCAGTGTCACAAATGCTAAAAATGAATTTGCTAACCGGACCCCAGAGTGACCACGAATCAGTGAATTCATTCTAATTAATATAGCTGCTCTATAACCGTTTCGTTGAATGAGGTAGTAAAACTATAAAACAGAAGTGAACGAACCGGACCCAAGATTCAGGCATAGTTGTCAAAGAGGCGGGGTCCTGCAAAGGTAGAATACTGGGAGATCGGTTTGAGGTTGGCATGATACCGATATGCAAGTGCTGGAGAAGCGCATGACCGAGAATGACAGGTTTATCAGTGCGAGCATCAGCTGGGTTCTGAGTTAATATGTGCAAAGGAGTGACCCGAATGGAAATTGTAAGCCCACCACTCCCGCCGAATCCTGTGGACAATCCATAGATACTGGCTCCAGTGGCGACCTTGTTGACAACAACCTGTCTGCTCTTGCTAACGTATTCTTTGACTTGATTGTTGTCATCGAGTTTTACTGAGGCAGAATACCGAGCTGCGGCAACAATCGCAGTCGTAGACAAGGTATACCCATCGACCTTGACAGGCTCGGTCCTGTAACGCAGTTTCTGTTAGATCATGGAGGGAGTGAAGTGAGCAAAAACATTGAGGATGCGCCTATACTTGATGAAGTCTCTATGGGCCTCAATGAATTTCCAGAGCAATGTTCGCGAGGAATGGCTTAGAGGTGCTGAAGGTTACGATGCTTTTATGTAAGTAAAACATCGTTCTTTTAGAGGACGTTCTTGTAACGCTCTGTGATCCCACAGCATCTCAACATGTCTGCAATCAGGACAATGGCATGCTTGTTCGGCTTGGTCCGGCTCTGCAGTCAAGCCGATGGTGTGCTTGTCCGGCTTTATCCGGCATATTCTTCTGCCATGTTCTTTTTCTTCAACAAACCATTGGTTCTTGTCATGGCAGTATTCTCTGTTTGTTGTTAAATTTTACTGCTGTGAAACTTGTTTTGTATGTATAAATATTAATGGGCTTGTTTGATGGAAATATGTTTTTGGAAGATGGCTGTGAATGGAGCCCTAGTGCAAGGCAGTTATATTTAGATTCAGATTATTTTTAAATGCTGTATCTTATCTGCTGATATAAGCAGCGTCCCTCCGCTGCTTATATAATATAATAAGTTACAGGGCCGCTGGAATTAATGTTTGAAAGTCTGGTCTGGTCCAGTTTTTGGGTGCCCGAGGACCCTAACCGAGACCGAGACCAGTTAGGTAAAATTAGAAATGTCTAAATAACTGGACTGGACTGCAACTAACTGGTCTTGATCAGTCTTGTGCAGTTATTTTCAGTTATATAACTGGTTTTAACTGGTTACAGTTATAACCAGTTATCAACCAGTTATAACCAGTTTTTTTGGCATAAATAATTGTCTCATAGTGTAAACTAAATGAATCACAATTTTTACAGTCAAAACGAGCTCAAGAACATCACAAACGGTTGAGAAATGATAAAATTAGAGCAGATTCAACAATTTTTGCGAGTATTGCTATAACTTTCTTAATTCTCAACCGAATTTTACGTTTTTTGGGTCGTTCAAAAGCTATAATATATGGGTATAATCGTGCAAAATTTCAGAATTTTATGACTGGTCCTAACTGGTTAAGACCGGTTTTAAGCAGTTACAAAAATTCTAAAATTTGGACTAACTGCTAACCAGACTGTGGTTTATGGTTACAATGGTTAGTATATTTTGCAGTTAGCATCAGTTAATGCAATATGAACTTCAACAAATGCCTCATGTGCCAGCAGTGTGTGGCAAAAGGCAGCTATATTTAGATTTGACTTATTATTAGTATCTGGAGCTGGGTGGGTGATTATATCAGCAGCGTTCCTCCGCCGCTTACATAATCTAATATCTGTGCTAAGGTACTATCGGATTTGCTGTTCAAGGTGTGTTCTATTTTATTCTGAAGGGCATATATTTAAATTTTACCTATCATCATATATAGATGGTCTAATACTATTTGTGAAGTAGGAAAAGCATTGTCCTGCCATGCAAAGCAGTGGCCCACTAAAACAAGTTTTCCATTAGGCAAAGCCCCACTGAAGACACTTTCGCGAACAGTGTTGTCAAGGACCATTGAGAGCAGATATTTGGTGTAGTGTGGTATCAATAATGTCCAATAAGTGCGCTCGTAGAGTTGTTGCCTCGATGTGACATTATTTATAAAGAAAATGATAATTGCTGGGCTTCAAAGAATGGACTCCAAATTAGTTCGATTACAGGACTCATAGCGTGAGACTCGGAGATACCCCTGTTCAATAGCTGGTAGATGAGCTATGGTCGAACGTCTGATAACCAAGTCCACATGTAAATGATGGACCCTCAAAATAAAAATAAAAATCAGACAGTTTGCTCACGAGTCATGGATTCCTAACTTTATGTATCGCATCTGCACATTACACTCGGCGCAAGGTGAGATTGGATGAACATGATGGTCCTTGGTACTTATGCCTGTTTCTCATGCAATTCTCATGTCAACTTTTTTTAATTTTGGGGACAAGAATATCATACACTCATCTCAGGCTGTTCAATGGTTGCTGTGTTTACTATTCTTAATGAAGAAGAGCCCACACTTTCATTCGCAATCAATAAACCTGTGGGTTTCCTCTTCCGGAACCACAAATACCGCATCAATTCTTCTTGTGGGTCATCATCAATGTGTCATTGCGATTCGCCAGCGTGGCAGAGCCGCTGGGCAAGAGCGGACCCCAAGGACATCTTACCGATTATGCATTCTTGCTCACCCCGTCGTGATCATCTAATTTGAACGTTAACTTGTAAACCGGTTGGCAGTGGCCAGAACCTCCAGTGTGGGCAAGAAACCAAGAGCATTCATGTCGGCTGACTCTAGGAGCTTCTTTGCTCCTAGGTCTCATGGATTCATACCACATGTCATACCTTCTTTTGTCCAACCCTCAACAGTTTTGATCAGGTATCTTTTCGTTTCCGCAGTACCTGATTTCAAAAATGAACTCAACTTTATTCTCCAGCTTAGATGCTATCTATGAAATATATTATCACTATCACTATCACTTCTTCTTGTGATCCATCCTTCTGAATTGAATTGCATTGTGAGTTCAGCTATTGTCATGTCCCTTGCTAACCGAGGGCTTCGACAAGCAAGTCTTGTGGCTCCTGGAGCCTTTCTTCATTCATTTTATCTTGGAATCACAAATGAGTGGAGACCCGACTTTATTGAAGGAATCTCTAGACTTGATGTGTGTATTTCCCGAGGCCAGTTCCTTAGTTTCTGATTGCCTTTGAGCCAGATATCCGAAAATGACCTCATGACAGAAGAATTATCAGGTGAATTCTGTCCAGATATCAGGTTTATTCACCACTTGAATTGTCTCCTAAGATTTTGTGAGAGATACTCACCACCACAACAATGATTGGATATCACCTCATGGTTTTCTAACACCATCCTGCTCTGAGGCATTGCTAGATTCTTGTTCCATGGTCTTAAATGAACTTTTTAAACCTTACAAGCCCATACAGACCCACCAGCTGGTTGTTGGTTCGGGTGTAGTTTGCTTCTTGAAGCGGTGGCCTGTGTTATTTGCAATGAGAATGAGGTGATACTCACTCCTGGCCCTGTTTGGCCTGTTTTCCAAGTCATTCTAGGGCAAGCGAAAGTGTCCTTATCTGTTGTCCCACCATCGATCATTAACAGAGAGAAATCTATCTCTTCTGATGCAGCCATGAAAGAGTTGGAAACATTACTCTGTTGGACAGAGGAAACAGAGCAGGTATGGGCCCAACACATTGGCCAGCTCTTTCAAGATAGGAAGGTCCCTCGAGCGATCCTGCTTAGTAACCCTCAGAATCCCCTTGGAAGATGTTACCTGCAATCATTCCTCGTTCGCACTCTGGAGTTTTGTGAAAAAGTGAGCGAAATCTTGTATTTACTGAACAATGAAATCCATTTCTCATCGTTGTCTGTAGCACAATTTGTTCCTTATTTCTGATGAGGTCTTTGTGCTCTCAGGGCATAGAACTGGTGAGTTTGAAGGCCATGCAGGAGAAGTCCACAAATCAGTGGTAAATATCATCCTGACATTTCCTTCTAGGCATAGATTCAACTCCGAGGTTTCAATCTATACTGTCAATCAATCCCATCGAAGCAAAGTGTGACCTGGCTTGAATCATCAGCTTGTGGAGTGTTTCAAAGGACTTTGGGTGTAGTGGTGCATGGTAAAATCATATCTGAATTCTAGCACCCTGTTACTATGGCTGATTAAGCTCATATTGTAGTCTGGCAGTGGTGGTGACGCCTTCAGCAATCCAGTTATGAAATTGGCACTTCTGTCTCTAGCCCCATCTTTCTGGGTATCATCACTTGCAGACAGCTTCTTTTCCGCATTTTTCATGGGGAAAAGGGATGATAACCTTCCAACCATGGTGTCCAAGAAGGACGAAAGTGCAATTAACAGTCTTACTTCCTCGTCGCACAGTCTGGTATATTGGTACGTGCAAGAAAATAACCAAAGGCTATATATTGCGAAGAGACGATTTCAGGCATGGTGTTTTGAATGTGAAATTAGATACTTAGAAGCTGATGCTGGTAACCAAAATCTATTCTATTTGAATAAGGTCTTTCTGACATGTTTGTGCATATTTCTACCAGGGCATTTCTTAATGGTATTCTTGGGCCTGTGGCTCGAGCATAGGGTCTGTGATAGCTCCCGAAATGATCTCACAGATTTAGAGAGGGCCTTTCATGCCCACCTGCTTGGTCACGGTATTGCTATCCAGCCTGGACTACCAGCTTATTGTCAGCACCCAGGATGGTTCCATGTCACATTCTGCAGAAAGGCGAATATATGGATGCTGCACTATTTCGATTTGATCATGCTTTGAATGCTTGGTAATGAAAGATATTGTATATTGTAAAGTTCCAATACCCTCTATCCATATTTCGCATTTCCAAGCTTTATTTGATCAAATGTTGCAATTACATCCACCTACTGACAACCCTCTCAAAGTCTCAGGAAAGAGTAATGTAGACTTGACTTTCTCATGACTTTCTTCACTAGAGGATGCTCCCTCATGTCTATTTATGTCCAGTTCCACTATTCATCCATTTCCAGTCCACTCAGCACTGCAGCCAATGTGATCCCATCACGTCCCATCTGTACAGCCAGCTCCAGCACATCCGACAGCACAAGAAACGAATTCAGCATAGCCCACGCCCCATTCCAAACCTTTCATTCAATAATGCTATAATCAATCTATAATCTCACGTGCCTCCTATCCAAGTGTGGCACTGTAGCGAGAGTGAGGTCGAAAGGAGTTTGGATGAAGATTTTGTGAAAGATTGGACACAGATGTGATCTGAAAAAGGTCATTGATGTGCACTGATGAGTCTGTCCACAGGTTCTTCCATTTTACTCACAACTGATTATAATCACATTATATTTCCACTTGGAATACACATCTCCATCTCCATGTCAACAATGAGTAGTGACAAGTGCTCATGAAAATGATGCAGTGGCCTGATCCATGAGACAATGGGAGGCCATTGCGAGGCGATACAATCAAGCCTGTATTGGAAATATGTGACCTATGTAAGCATTCACTTATGAAGAGGCCCAATATGCTCCATTAAGGCTGCCTAATTTTACTTTCAGAAGGCGGCAAGAACAAATGTTCCACCTGATATGTTCCAACCTATTCACTTCACCAGCAGTTTCCAGGACCCCTTATGGGATGTACTCATAGGACTCTCAGAAGGTAAGTTTGGCTGTCATCATTTTTTCTACTACTGTTTTCCCCAAACAACTTTTGAAGGTACTTCTTTATGGCTATGCAATCCATTCCATCTTTCGGCTCTCCTCGGGTGCAAGTCAAAACCTTGCTTTCCATGATACTAGCTTCCACCAAAACTGCTATGCAAGAATATGAGAATGCAGGATTCAGCATCCCAGCCCCAGATTCACCGGAAGCACATCCATCTGATTTCGCCTCTAACTTGGTCGATTTGCAGAAATCTATTATCATCTTGGAAGGAGCATGTTGCAAGCTGGTCCAAACTCTTGCACCTCCGGTTCATATGTTGAGAAATGTTAGTAATTCTGCAATTTTATGCTGGATGTCAAACTAATGTTTACACATTTCAGCACCTTATGACTCCTGCTGAACAGCCTTGCCTATGGGTGGCAGTGGAGTCTAAAATTCCGGACATACTTACCCAGTCTCCTAATGGAATGCATGTCAATGAGATAGCGAAGATAGCACCAAAGTTCCTTGAACCACAGAAACTCTCCCATATTATTCACTTCTTGGCATCTCGGGGTTACTTCAGAGAAGGTTTATTCTTGATAGATCGCTCGCTTTAATCACCTCTCTGACCAATGAACACAGTGTCTTACAATGTCTTCGCCAATAATCATCTGTCTCTCACCCTGTTGTCTTCAAACCCCCTCTTGTCACTGCTTTACATTTCGATGAAAATATTCAGCAAGGGATTTGGGTCTCTTCCAGATGCCCTTACTGATTTGGATTATGGGAATTCCAAAGACCCTGACAAAGCTCCATTTATTTTTGCGGTCCATGATAACTTCACAGGTGGTGACTTTTTCGATTGGCTCCAGCAACATGTCAGCCATTGTTGTGGATCATAGAACTATCAATACTAATTTTTTCTTTTATTCTTAAGCCCATAGATAAGGAGGTGGGTATTCTCATGGTACACATAGCATTGTAATTGCTAACCTCTTGCTGGAAGCATTTTGCTGCTGGTATGGTAGGCTTGAACAATGTTTCCACACCAGGGTTACACTGTAAGTCCCTTTAATTCGTCAGAAAATGACCTAGCCCTTAAATCAATTATGCAGGTGGTGTTTGGAATGAACTCCCTGAAGGGGCTTCCATCTGTGATGTGGGCTCTGGAGTTGGTGGTTTCTCTATCTGCCTTGCAAGAGCACACCCCAGTTTCAAAGTCACCTTAGTTGACCGTCGAGAAGTCATTGATCAGGCTGAAAGGGTATGGCAAATTCAACCGATCTATAAAAAATTGGCCTCATTCATTACATAGTTTTGGAGGTCGGAATACCCTCAGGCCGTTCAGGATCAGCGAGCTGCCTTCGTTTCAGGAGACTTTCTGAAGGACATTCCAGGTGGCCACGATGTTTATTTTGTGAGTGATTTCAAACCACAGTAGTCCTCTTCCTGACCCTCTGACAAAGAAATCAATAGGCTCGTCACATCATTCATGACTGGCCAGACTCAAAAGCCATCGTCATACTCGGAAATATACGGAGAGCCATGCGCCTGGATTCACGGCTGTTTATTGAAGAGCATATCCTTCCCCACTCAAATAATGCTAAAGACACTAGAACGACAGACTTAACCGAAGAGGTTGGCAATTTTTTATCATAATTATTGTGATAGTCTTGATATCACAATGCGTATAGACATTCTTGACAGGTTCGAGGAGGCTATATCACCTTGATATGCTAATGCTTTCAATGATGAACGCCAAAGAGCGCGCCATACATGAATTTGACGATCTTGGGTATGTCACAGCCCATTTATTGCATATCCCCCTGTCGCTGATGATAGAAAACCAGTTCAAAAGTGGGCCTCAAGATCATAAAGCGGTGGGATTTGCTGGAAACTAGCCTTCTAGAATATGCCATTGTTAGTGTGTAGGGTTTGATCAACAACACGGTATGCCCCACATGCAAAGATGTGGCGACCAAAATACAATCTATATGCGTTTGCCATCGGAGTCATTGAAACTTTCCGCTGCAATGAAGTGTGCTATTTCAAGTTAGTTACTGCGACATCGGCTCTGCTGATCCAGTGAGTACTTGTCACTGAGCAGAGTACCGCACCATTATGAATTCGGTAATACACATTTAGCTCTCGGACCTAGCGGGAAAATCTTCGGTGAATTTTGACATGGTAAAATGAGTTTAAAATAAGTGACCTGAGAATGATAGCATGAGTAATGCGGCCCTTCTAATCTAGCCTTGCTCTGAATGAAGCCATGAGTCATAATCATAAGGTCCTAAATTAAAGAATGACATGAGTAGATCGGTTTCATGCGCTGAGTATTAGTATTATACCCATTTAGAAGGCGGATTTCCTACACGGCCCCATTCTCACAAGTTCATCAACGCCCGCTCATGCAGACGGAATTCATTCTAGGACCAAAATAACCATTCAACTCTCTCTTGGTTGGATACTACCTATCACCGGCATAATCAAAACCAAGTGTATCTGCCAAAGAGCAACTGCCCACAAGTATTTCGGTGTTTTCAGACTGCTCAGTTTGCTCATAGAACATATTTCCTCACAGTTCCCCGTCATTCCTCATCAGCAGTCCATCAGTATTATGGAGCGAAGTATCTTTGGATGCATAGAGTAGAGTATCTGAAAATACATCTTACACTGTGAATAGAAAGGGCGAGAGAAGCCACTCAACCGTCTGATTCTGATTTTAAATTTCAATATGCCATGTCGATTAGACAGTTACTACCAAACAGTCGTCCATGGAACTGGCTGGGGTACGTACATGTTTATCAAATATCCAATACCAATAGGGAGATATACTATCATGTCCTCCCCCATCTGATCCTGATTTTCAGATTTCTTACAATATGTACAGTACGTCAAAGTTTCTTCACATCTGAAGTCTTCACGGAGGGTTAGATGGAGTATTTAAATTAAAGGGGTGGCTTCCTCATAGCACCTATAACTCAGAAAGCGTTATTTCACATCTTTTGATACTTTTCACAAATGTCCCTCGACTCCATTACTACTCTTGATTCCTTGCTCACCTTCCGAGCAGAGGACTCCCCAAACCATCGTTTCCTTATTCGTCCCGTAGAAGATACAGCCAACACTGCGTTTGAAGAAATTACCTACGGCATTTTTGACTTCCATGTCAGCCAGCTTGCGAAAGCTTGGATGATCGAAGAAACAGCCAAGAAACCGGAGGGCTCTCAACTTCGTCCCAAGGCAGTCGTTGGTGTATTCTTTCCCTCTGGATACACCCTCGCCGTTGTTATGTTTGCCCTCATACGCCTCGGTGTAGTCCCTTTTTGTCTGTCCCTCGAAACTCTGAGGAAGGCCTCAAGCACCTCGTTCGAGAAGGGAAGGTAGCCATGATCATCACGAGCAGCGATGGCGGTATGGCATCTAGAGTGAAGACTATATTCCAGAATGATGATCAGCTACGAGTGCGAATCCTTGAGGTTGCTAGAAGCGATTTGGCCTACTGTTCTGCTACAACAGAGGCTGGGCGGTTTTCTTACCCTCAGCTATCTCCTGGACTCATATCTGGCCAAGACACTGTTGTCCTCCAACACGTATGTCCATTCCACTTCCAGTATTTCCATGATCAACTGATGAACGGCCTACAGACTTCGGGATCGACGGCGTTCCCTAAGCCCGTAAAGCTATCGAATGCGCTTCTATTGCGTTCCATCCGAGGTGGATCGTGGTGGGTGGAAGGCTTCCACAGCCAGTCGGATATCGCACTCGGTCAACCTCCCATATTCCACGTAGGCATTCATCTTTTCCTCTCTCGTTGAAATGTCGCTGAACTCTCTGTAGGTTTTTGGGTTTATTGGTGGCTTGCTGAATGCTCTTCTGCGTGGTCACACCTTTGCGTTTCCGCCTCTGCCTCCATCTGACAATGGTGGTCTATTCCCATCATCCGACACTCTACGCAGTTATGCGACTCGTATTTCTGCCACGGAGTTCTTTGGTGTCTCGAGCACAGTTGTGGGCTTGGCGCGCTGCGAAGGAGGAATGGAGTTGTTCAAGTCAATGAGGCGAGTAGTGGTAGGTGGTGCTCCCATGCCTCGTGCCAATGGCGACTGGATTGTCCAACATGGTGTACATCTTGTTGAAGTCTTTGGCAGTACTGAAGCCGGATCGTTGGTAGGTTTCCTTTTCCTTTATATGAAAAATACTATCAGCTGATCATAAGCCAAGCTCAACTCGAATCGGCCAGTCGGAGACCCTGCTTGGCAATCGATGCGTGTTTGCTCAAATCTCCCTCACCATTTTGAACCATACGGACCGGCTCCACACACAGTTTTCGAACTGGTCTTGCACTCTTCCCCTCTTACTGGTGAATTTTCGGCGGCGGATACTCAAACGGGTTACTTTCACACACACGACCTGTTCCAAGAGTGGCCTAATCCTGGGAGTGGGACCTGGAGGCATTGCGGACGCAGCGACGATGTCCTGTTGTTGAGCTCTGGTCAGAACTGGAATCCACGGCCTATGGAACTGCAGATCGAAGCGGTACGTTTGAAATATTTTTCTACCACATACTTGCTTACGCTGATTGCTGTCGGATTATTCTGATATTTAGTCAACGGCAGTACAGCATGCTGTCATCTTTGGACATGCCCGTCCGCATCTTGGGGCACTCATTCTCCTCGGGCAAGCGGCCCTGGGTCCATGGTCGCCGATGTGGAACCTGAGGCCAGAGAAGCTATATGGGCAGCTATTCAGGTTGCAAACGCTGTAGCACCCTCGAACGCCCGCATTGCACGAGATTCTGTGTTGCTCGTCACGGCGAAGGGCGTCGTTCCTTTAGACGATCCAAAGACCGAACCCAAGAACATTCCCATTGCTGATAAAGGTACACCTTTACGTGCTAAAACATATGCTTTATTTGCAGAGGAGATAGATTCGGTGTATAAGGGTGTGGTCTGACTTGTCCCTCCAATCACAATTTGCTATAATTTGATCTTTTCAACTCTCGACATGTGTCACTCCAAAGTTTTTTCTCCGTTCTACTCCAAGTTTAATACCAACCGTATGTGATGAGCGGCTCTGACATCTGGCCACCTCGATCCATATTTGGACTCGGCCACGTAGTGTAGTTCACATTCCTTTCCATCGCCTCCTATTTGACTCTATAAGAACTATCTATACATAGTTAGCTCTTGGTAGAATCAACACAGTGTTTTGGGGATCTCACTGTGTTATTCCTCTTGTTTCATTCTCCTCATCGGATTTATCTCTCCATTGAGCATTGCCATTTTTGGTCATTCAATGACGCGGCGCAGTTCCTGACACCGTATCGCACTATCTAACATTGTATAACCACTGTGTCGGCTCCTTACTCGAAATTTTGAGAGGAAAGGTGTACTGGACTATAATAAAAGCACACTTGAACATATCATTTCAGAGCGACTTAAACTACCATTTTACGACACTGGAAAAAAAGGCCGAAGGAGGTAATGAGATCATGCTCCACATATTTTTGTCTCAGCAGCTAAAAAAGGCGGCTTAGTTCCCAATTTAGGAGAACAACAAAGGCATTCTATAAGTACATCGTGACCAATACAAAAAAAAGAGCAAAGAAAAAAAACAACTTGAAATCACAAATTTAAGACGCATCAGCAGGCTCCTGACTGACCACCCTACTACTAACCTAACCCTCTTCTCTGCTCCGAGTGCATGTATAGATATTAGAGAACTTGAAAAATCCAGCAGTGCCTCTCTCAAATCGCAAATCTCCTTTACCTGCTCGAACTCGATCCAACACCGGGCGGCGGCTCCCTCCCGTGTCCGTGCCCGTGCCCGTTCTCTGTAGTGTCGGAGCAGGGCGGAGAAGAAGGTATCGGCGCCGCTTGTGTGCAGGACGTCGAAGAGGGTGGCGTGGATGGATATGAGGTGGGGTGAGTCTAGGGGGAGGGGGAGGTCGGAGTTTAAGGCTGGGAGTGAGGCTAAGGATCTTTTGCGTAGGAGGAGGAGGAGGAGGAGGAGGAGGAGGATGAGGAAAACTTGACTTGGAAGGATACGGGCGATTGTTAAGTGTACTTGGACTGCACCCTCACCTGGATGAGGGTGCGAATCGTCCAGGACGCGCGTTACGATGCATGAGAAGACGTCATGGAGGAGTAACTGCGTGTGAGGGGTGATTTTAAAGAGGAAATAAGTCAAACTGAACGAGGTATGTTTATAGGGGGAGTGGGGTACTTTATGCAATTTCTGTGGGATGTTTTCATTCCTTCCTCTGTGGTTTCATCTTCCGAGTCTGAGTCGGAAATGGTATATCAACTGAGGGGATTGTTTGCCCCAACCTTTGCCTACAGCAGCTATCATAAAAGATTGTCAGATAGACATGAAGAAGCCAGTTCCTCCAGCTGGGCCAATAAACGTGTGTCATCGCTTTGAATCTGGGTAATTCTGTCGCGTATTAAAGTGTAGATAGCAACGTTCGGTGAGGGCAAGGGAATTGCAGAGGGCTTGCGGCACAGTTGCCGTCCGAATCGGGATTACATAATTTATAACGGGCCGAAGACCGTACGCTGCTCTGAACCTTGTTGAACTGATCCTTATGCACCTCCAAGCGGTGTAGCCTCCATCTCACTCAATGCCCATCGCATACCTCAATGCCTCCTCCTCGTCCTCCACATCGATATCCACAACAACGACACAGGTCCTGACTGCCGCCAACCAGCTGCTCGCTGACCATGCCGCCCTCATCCTGCGCATCCGCTCCGCACAGAAAGAGCACCGCGAGCAGCTGTACGAGTATGCGACGCCCCTACGGAGCTGATTGATCTGCCGCTTATACCCTCGTCTCCTGGCTCGCCGGTGTTGGATGAGCGGGATATGATGGAAGTAGATGAGGAGGAGGGGAGGGGAGGAAGAAGAGGAAAGGCAGATTCGACAGGACTTGCCGCCTGCTAAAAGAGCGAGGGCGCTGCGGTACAAGAATTATGTGCCAGAGGAGGAGACGATACGGAATGACTATTCGCAGCGATACGTGGATGGCGGTGAATGGCCGCAGAACTGGGTCCTAGGCGCAGAGCCCGAGCACCGGTTCGAAGAGTACGCGCTTTCGCCTTACATATCATTCAAGTCGTGCTCACACACACCCTTCCAGATACCCCAAACAACAACGGCTGCTGCACCTCAAAAAAGCCTCTGTAAACGCGCACTCGCTCCCACCGTCCTACCTGCCCTACACGGACCTCTCCGCCCTGCACCCCTCAAAATTCGACGTCATCCTCATCGACCCGCCCTTCTCCTCCTCATTCACCTGGACCACCTGCTGGACCTGCCTGTCCCCTCTCTCGCTTCGGACCCCAGCTTCGTGTTCCTCTGGGTGGGCAGCGGTGCTGGGGAGGGCCTGGAAAGAGGCCGAGAGGTCCTAGCGAAATGGGGCTATAGACGCGCGGAGGATGTGGTGTGGGTCAAGACGAACAAGACGACGAATAGAGGCCCTGGGTGGGTTACTTTAGAGATTTATCGGCATTTATCAGTGGTTTACTGACTACTTTTCTTTACAGACGGATCCGCCTACTACCTCCGTACTCACGCGGACGAAACAGCATTGTCTGATGGGCATCCGAGGCACTGTGCGCCGCTCGACCGACAGCTGGTTCGTGCACTGTAACGTCGGTACGTGCCTTCCCCTCCTCTCCCTTCATGTAACTAACCCCCTCCCCTCTCAGACACAGACGTAATAATATGGGAAGGCGACCCCTCCGACCCAACGCGCAAACCACCCGAAATGTACACCCTCATCGAGAACTTCTGTCTGGGTCTGCGCCGCCTCGAAATCTTCGGCAGACTCTCCTCGCTGCGCCGGGGCTGGGTCACTGTGCTGGCGCCTGGTCAGGAGGGGTATATCCCGGGCGATGGGGCGGTGGGGGTTGATTTTCCGGAGGAGGGGGACGAGGGTGTTAATGGTGTTAGTGGGATTGGGAGTGGAAATGGGAAGGGTGTGGGAGGTGGAGGGGACGAAGGTGATGGGACGGAGGGAATGGGATTTGGAGGGTATGCATCGGCGTCGGGATCAGGGTCAGGATCGGATGCGAGGATGCGGACTGCTCATCGGTGGGTGCAGCAGACGTGGGAAGAGGGGATTAGGGAAATCGGGCAAACCGCGCTCGCGCTTTCTGCTACCTCCAATTCGATTTCCAATACCAATGGCAGCAACATCAACGGCGCTACTGCTGCTATCATTACCAATGGCTCTGCTTCCCAAGCCGGTGGAATGGGTCTGTCGATGAACCAACAAGATGGCGGCGTTAATATGAACATGAACATGAACATGAACTCGAATATGAACCCCTCCAATACGCCCCTCCAGCAGAACCTTACATTATCTCTGGGTCCCCCTGCGCGGCCGGTGGTGCCGACGACGCATGAGATTGACGCGTTGAGGCCCAAGTCGCCTGTGCGGGCTGGGCATGGGGGTGGGCATGGAGGGGGAGGTGGGGGACATGGTGGGAGCGGGGGCGGAGGTGGTATGAATGGGATGGGTGGGATGAGTGGAGGTGGGATGAATGGGCAGGGTATGGGAGGCATGGGTGGAGGTGGGATGGGGATGGGCGGGATGGGTGGTATGGGTGGTATGAGTGGGATGGGTGGTATGAGTGGGATGGGAGGTATGAATGGCATGAACATGAACATGGGCATGGGAGGTATGGGTATGGGAGGCATGGGCACGATGGCGGTGCCCATGTCTATGTCTATGGGCACACGAACGTCTGGATCTGGCTCTGGGTCGGGGTCTTCAGGCGGGGGCGGGGGCGGGAGATCGGCAAGCGGTGCTGGTCAAGTTTCAAACTCTGGCTCTGGGAGGGGACGAAGCCAACAAAACCAAGCGCAGAACGCGAGTCTCATCGCACAGCCTATGCATTCGCCTTCCCCCAGCACTCCCAACACCACCAACACCACCGCCAATAACGCCACTAACAGCTTGGGGCTGATCAATGCTAATTTTGGAGGTATGGGCGGGGGTATGACTGGGGCTATGGGTTCGGGGATGAGTGGGATGGGCGGGATGGGTATGGATGATATGATGTCCATGGGGTTCGGGATGAATATGAATCCACAGGCATTGATGGGTATGGGTGGTATGGGTGGTATGGGAGGCATGAGTGGTATAAACAACATGAGCAACATGGGTGGTATAGGCGGGATGGGTGGGATGTCGGGGATGAATGGCATGAACGGCATGAACATGACCACCACCAACCACAACCACAATCGCGTCGGCGGAATGGGGTCTGGAGTCGGAGTCGTCAACGCCGTCGGGGGTGGTATGCCTATCCACCTCGGAGGAGGAGGAGGAGGGGGGATGAACTCCATGAACGGTATCAACCCTATGAACATCGGCGGTATGAGCGGTATGGGTAACATGGGCAATATCGGCGGTATGGGGAGCATGAGTGGGATGAACGGAATGAGCGGCATGAATGGCATGAACATGATGAGTTCAGCATCCCCCGAACTAGGCTTTGGGGGGATGGACTGGGATGCCATGGGCGGGTTGGCGGGCATGCCGGGTATGAATGGAATGTCGGCTATGAACGGCATGGGGGGTATGAGTGGAATGGGCGGCATGGGGATGCAGGGTATGGGAGCGATGGGGATGCAAGGCCTGGGCAATATGGGGATGGGGATGAACTTGGGTGCGATGATGGGTATGGGAGGTAGCATGGGTATGGGTGGTGGGATGGGCGCGCACGGACATGCACATGGACCTCCTCCGAGCGGACGCGGTGGACATGCTCATGGACATGGGTTTTGATTGATTTTTTGGCTTCTTCGTTTCTCATTTATCTCTTCCCTTTCTCTCTCTCTTCCAGTCATCACCGCTCTTGCGTACATACTCTATCTATCTCGTTTCTTTCTCCGCTTTTCTTTTGGTCGTTATACTCTACATGGGACCTTTTATTCCTTTATTCCTTCCTTCCATTCTTGCAATCTTCTTCTCTCTTTCTCTGCATCATCCTCCTCCCTTCCTCCATCATTGCTTTCGAATTCGTGGCATTTGCATGCATAGTAGTAGCAAGTAGTACATGTACATTAGTATATCTCCCTTACCACATCTGTCACAATCGTGATGACGCTTTTCTCTTGCTTTGTGTTTAGTTTATGTTAGATATATACTCTATATAGGTCTACGGTCTGTGCTTTGTCTAGTCAGTTATGTTACGTTACGTTATGTTAAATAGAATAGGATAGGATCTTGGGCGCTTCCTCTCTTACGTCGCTTGTCTTAGTTTTTAGTTTATATTACGGGTCGCTGAGGTGAACACAGGGTCTAGCAGGTAAAATTCCGAGTCATTATTGTAGCCATACCTTCATATATTATGTACCGGAAATATCAGCCGTAGTTTACAGTAAGTAAAACCGGTGGAGGGACAACGCAGACTTTTAAAAAAAATGGAATCAATCCAGGACGTTGCGGGAGCAATGAGCAATCGACAGTCCTCATTATACTATCTGTAGATGGGCACGGTATGGTTTGGATCGAATCCAATGCCATCCATGATCCAATGCGGCCTGTAGTTTGAATCTAGTCCAGAGCTATGGAATCAGAGCAGGTAGGACCGCACATTGCACAGATCGTGGCTATATTGAGCAGTAAGTAGCCTATAACCTGGCAAGTATCGGATTGTTAGGAAAGAAAAGGTATGAAAGAATCAAAGAGAAGAGAAGAGAAAAAGGACAACGTGAAAAGAAAGAGGGAGTCCCGACAGCACGTATACCAATAGACACCAAGGTAGGCTCGGACCGTCCGCCCTCTAACCTGTCCTTGATAAACATAATGGTTAGACACAGGGACCCATTGCTGGAAGCGCTTTCGTCCGGATCTGTTGATCTGCGTCGATTTCAGAGCTCAAGAAAGAGTCAGAGGGGTGGGTGCCTGGACCTCGTGTAAGGAAACTACTGATGGGATCGAGACAAGAATGATAAGGAAGAAGCAAAACGATGAACAATGAAAGAAAAGGTGCAGGAAAAGAAAAGAAAGGCAGAGAGAAAAGAAGAAAACGAATTCAAACCTTCACACTGCAGTAGTATGCAGCGAGTAGAAAATGGCAAACTACTGCGACGAAATTGCCCATTCCCATTCCAACACTGAAAGCAGAGAGAGTCTATAAGGCGCAAGTGAGGTGATCAGAGTTCGACAGAATTTCAAGTCCACCCCAGTGTCCTCTTTAGCGATTATCAGGACGTCAGAACATGATTGAAAGCCTCGCAGTGGTATATATTGTTGATTAGGAAGATGGACATAAGGAGGATGGAACGTCGAGGAGAAAGATGATGAGAACAAGGATCATAATGGTCCGCCATGCCAAATGATCGAAGGGCCGGTGTAACGTTGATAAGGTCGACATCAACGACGAACAGAAGAAGGAAACGAAATAAAAGAGTGTAGAGTCAAAAGAAAAGAAAAAGCAAGAACCGAGTGGATGAAGACAAAAGAAAGGAAGAGAATTTCTGATCCCCGGCTACGCCACTCACGACGGAAGGCGAAACGCTCACCAGGAAACAATAGTGTTGGACGTTCAGTATGAGTACGCGACATTGACAAGGTCCGAGTGAAGAGTCGTGCGTCAAGTTTTATCAGCGATATAAGCGCTACAGAGGAGGATATAAGCCACATACCAAACGGCAACCCATAATCGGTAATCGCCTAGACTACCCGAGCGATAAACCCAAAGCCAAGAAAACACCCCCAGCAGAATCGCCACAGAGTACTAGAGGTGACCGAGGTCATGCAAACGCTCCAGGGCTAATACCAGTCCGAGATGTCGCCTGGCGGCTGACTCGCGAAGCACAGTACCGAGCGTGACTCAGAACGGCTCGATACAAATGCCCGAGCCATATAATGCCAAGCTACCACCCCGCGCGGGTTCGCCTTGCATACTCCTAGAGGTGACTAGCGTCATGCACCCGCTCTAGAGCTACGACTGGAACGAGGTGTCCTGGTGGGAGGCTGTGGTAGTATATCCGAGAAATTGTCGGAGTACAAGCTTAGGAGGGGTGAGGAAAAGGAAAGTTGGATGGGCGATAAGGGGAAAGGGGAGAGAAGAATGGCAATGGACTGTACAATCTCAATGAACCCTGTCTTCTTATAGAGTACCTTCGTTGTTCTTGTTTGTTTTCCCCGCCATTGACAGACCTAAATTGGGAACTAAGCTTCCTTTTTTGGTGGTAAGAAAGGAACGTAAGCAAATGATCGGGCCAGGGATCGTTAGATTACAGTCAAAGGGCTGCTGACCGACTGTAGTTTTTGTCGTAAATGCAGATCGAGTGGTCAAGCTCAAGTTCAAGTTCCGGTGTCGGATGCATCAAAAATATTTCATATTCCGACGGGGTGAAAATTAAAATTTAAGTATCGGTCCGTCGGTGCGTATGTAATCCCGGCTCGGGTGGCCAACTGCTCCAACTTGAACCAGCTCACCGATATGGCACAAAGTGAAGGTACCACGACATCCTTCCTTGCTATCTACATATCAATTCGCGATGAAATCGTTCAGATTCAAAACGACAGAACACGCTCATTAGACCAGCTACGCGAACTGCTGTCAAAAACCCTAACCGAATTTAGCTCGAGTCCTCTGAGCTTGTTCCAGTTCGAGTGTGGCGTAAATCCCATGCAGATACAGTCTGTTCAGCTCGATAGGATTATGTCATCCATGCTCAACATAGTAGAAGCCTGTGGTGGTTCCGAAGGAGAGCGCTACGTGGCATCTGCTGTAGTGGCTTGCGCAGAGACTCATAGTCTCGAGGAGGACCGTGGTGTAACCAAATCCGAAAGATTACGTGCTCTTGGTGTTACTTGGTTAACCCATTTTCTATTCCCTTGTCAGTCCTTTGTAATTGTAATACTTTCATGTCTGTCTGACAATGTTTTATAGTTGTGGTAGGCAGAGGTCGGGATAAGAGATCGCTTGGTCAATATAGCGCTCTCGTCTCGGAGAACAAAAATACAGAGGAGGGAGTAAGAATATCCCAGAGAAATCGCGTAAAGTACCCCATTTCCACTACAGACTCATCTAATTCTTCTTTTGCAATGTCCCTCCAATGCAGTTGCTCCTCCGTGACGGCTTTTCATGTGTCGCAACGTGCGTCCTAGATGACTCTCACCCTCGTCCAGACGAGGGTGCAGCTCAAGTGTGGTTGGAAGCTGCTCGTATTCTTCCCCTAACTTTATCCGACTTTGACACGGACGAACAGTCAGACTCGGTTGGTTCTTGTTTCTACACTAACCTCACGGTCCGTTTTACAACCCGAACTAACCTAACCCAAACCCGTTTTTGCACTAGTACCAATCAGCACTTCTCACCCTGGAAATTCTGCGGAATATTGCCTCCCTCCAAAACACCATCACTTTAACAGACCTAGCAAGGTGTATCAACCACGAATCCAACATGATGATGCTAGAATCCAACACATGCTCTGCATTCAACCGATTCGAGTGGTGCTTGAAATCAACAGAGGTGAGTGAACCGTCGTGTTATTTGAAATTTATGGGCTTTAGACCCACCAGCGAACGACGCTCTAAAATGATCACTTGTTTTATTTTCTTTATTCATTCATACCCAAATCTGCACAGGAAGAAAATATGTATACACTGCAATACTTCAGAAACACCGGCATCGTGGGGTCACTTCGTTCACGTTACATGGACGTGAACGCACCCGTCGAAATTAAAGACCGCAGTGCCGCGTTCATGTTCACATTATCCTCTTCCTTCCTGAGATGCCTCTCCCACCAGAAGTCCTCGGGCTGCGAGCATCCCCTCACCCCTTCACTGTCCTTGCCCAACCCCTACTTCATATCTATCCACGCCGCCCTTTTCGACATCCTGCATGCAAGCAGTGCCGACACCTTCTTCAATGCCATGCTCCGCCACTACGCTGTGGTGACGAAGGACGGGCACGGGAGGGAGCCGGCCCCCCGGTGTTGGGTTGAGTTCGAGCAGATGAAGGAGATATGGGATTTGAGAGAGGTGTTGAATGCTTCTATTGGAGGTGGCTAATGCTCTATCTTGGCTAGGATATCCTGTATCTGCATATCTTGGGCGATGCCACTGGAGGTGTTGTCTATTGGTTGAACTTGCGAAGAGTGTCGAGATCGTCTGCCCGTTAATGTTGCTGGTTTCAAGACGGTGGCATCGAGTTTGTGGTCGTAACAATACCCAACATGCTCGGATCAGATGGGAGATTTGCAACAATGATGACCTTTTGTCCTTGTTCAGTAGTACGTTCTCAGGTCATCTTTTTAATATAGAAATGTACTATTTCGTCGTCAATAATGAAAATGCCTTTGGGGTCTATTTTCGGCACAGCGCAATGGATCTGAACCTCCTCATGATTATCTGCCTGGACTTAATGAAACCCTTGCATTTAGCCCGCAATAGGAGGGTAAATTGAAATGCATGCGGGTATTTATTGCTGGTCACAATATGCGAGGAAGAAGCATAGGTTACACTAGAAATATTAGAACCATTAGAATCTGTGTTTAAATGATTTATCTATATTATATTAGGAAGGATTTCAGGGGAAAAAAGGTGCTTGGAGGGTGGTTATATAAAAGACTGCATTTAGGGATGTTCAGTTTCTTCATTCTGGTCATGCGAATGAAAGAGCGACTCTCACCAAATACTGAAAAGGTGTTGAGAACTTAAGCATTCCATGGCGCAAATGAATAGTGAAAAGACTTCACCTTGGTGCTAGCACCGGGCAAATCAAATCAAAGTCATAACGAAGATATAAGGTGAGGCTATCTGCATGCGAGAGCAGAAAGTGTAAGCCTGAGGAAGGCTATGGTGTCGCATTGACGTCGATTCCAGTCGAAAGGCCTGAAAGTGATGGATGGCACTGTTCTTGTTAGCTTTCTTGGCCTCAGCGATAAATAAGAGAGAACATACGGTGTTATTATACGACGAAGAGATTGTGCCTAATATCATGTGTCAATAGGCTGCTATGGCAAATGTGGTCAAGAAAAGAAGAAAAAGAATTCTGGCCTTTGTGTGGAATCAACGCGCATTCATACACCTGCTCCAAGTCACACATACACAATGAGGGTACAGCGGGAGTGCCATGTCATCAACTCCAGTTCATGCCCCCGACAACCCAGGCCTAGCCCTTTCAAGAAGGGGTGACTTTTGGTACAGGAGTCTGATGGGAGTATGAATCCGGTAAAGTGAGATCGACACCCTTCGGGGACACTCTAAGGGCAACCGCGCAAAGAGGCCCGTCTGTGATGTGACCCACACGTCAGTATCGCGATTTGCAACACCATGCCCAGACCACCCTCTACGGAGGGGCGTCACCCCGCCCAATGCCCCCAGCCCGGGAGGCAAGGACGGTGGATGTGAAGAGTTGAACGGCCATCATTCTACTGTAGCACCCCATCTGTGTGAGTAATCTGGAGATCGGGTGGAATTGAGCGGTTGTGAGATACTGTGCGGAGGAATGCCAAGGGGCGGTGTAGCTGGAAAGAGCAAGGAGGTTGATCATCGTTGATGAGTAGGGAGTGTAAGGAGCATACCACTGAAGACACAACCGTGAGCCTACCCGATTAAAGGCGACAGTGCGTATGGCCAGCTTAATGACGATCGTTGTCAGTCGCCTTGAGCGAGGTTGGAAGAGTAGCTGCCGGTGCTGTGAGCCAGCGGCGCAATGCGATCTGCAATATAAGAAGTCAGGAGGCTATCAGACAAAGGACGAAGTCGTTGGGACTTTACCTCGGATATGTGGTAGACGCCATCAGCTACGTCGGCGTGCTGTTCAGTATGTGGCGTCGCACGTGGGCATCATGTTCATGTCATGATGGAAGAAGGTAGAGGAGGAGGTTGGTGAAGGTTGAACAACCCCATGAAGTGGGAGAAACTTGTCCTCTCTTTCGGTATATGGTGGTGGACGGAGGACAAGGGTAGATGGGGGATTTCTACCCACACACGCGTCGTTTTAAACACTGCTGTATAGTTTGGTCCTGCTTGTCACGGCAACGTCCGGCAGTCCACAAAAGGATGCTGTTCCTAAACAGGGATGTGGTTGAACGAGTCAACGGCTCGGCCCGACCTCGGATGTGGGCGAACTGATGGGCGGGTGGCGATAATCAAACGATAATCAAGTGTGTCCCGCAGTGTGCTCTTTTACCCTTGTTCTTCACGGGAATAGGATGATGTTGGTATAGAAATCCGAAAGGCCAGGCAAGATCTGATTTTCAAATGCCAAGGAATTGAAACTCGGAGAGAAGGACACTAGACGAGGAGGATCAAAACAAACAGAGGGCGTGAATCGACATAACCGACTTGTTGAAAGAGCCACCCAGCATCAGTCGTGTGCGCAGAGGGACTTGACCTCGCCAAGTGTCTACCTTTCTCAGGCTTTTTAAATGATTCATTTCCAGCGATAAGGGCGTGATAATTGAGAGAAAAGGGAAAGGGAGTCGTTCATACTTAACAATAACGAAAGGTAAATTTCTGAAAATCTGTACTAACAAAAGGTTAGAAAGAATAAGCATAGGTTTTCAATAAAATCAGTGTACATGCCGTGGAAGAAGAGGTGACCTCGGACTCCGATCCCTTGAGAACATGGGTCCACTTCGCCGCCCAGAATTGACCCACTGATGGTCGTCACCGGTCCTTCAATCCCAAGTGGACCCACAGGCGAGTCGTCCGCTCGTCCATATCGCACGCAGGGCGCCCTTAGCGCGAGTTACCGAAAGAGCAAGGCTGTGTAGACCGACGGCATCTTCTCAGTTCCGGAGGGCTGCCTGTAGCCAATGGAAAGCTGAGAAGCCATCAATAAGGGGAGTGATATGCACACGAAGAAAACAATAAAACCCACAATCAGCAAAAGAACACTTTCATTCATCCCCAGCGCTGGTCGTTGGTTCTACGCCTTAGATTCAGGCAATCTTTTGAAGCGTCGCGATAGTTTCATCACCTGCACGATACCATGAAGTTCCTATACTTGCACTTCTTTTTCCTTGCCCTGATTGCTGGTAGGCAGAAGTTACTCCTGAACAAAGCGTGATGCTAATCCAAAATTTGATGGGTTAGGTATTTTCGCTGCACCATTACCAACGCGAGAAAACGGCAAGATTTTGTCTCGTCCAGCCACCACTCCACGCGGACCACGAAAAGCCCCATGGCATCATCATCATACAGGAAGTGAAATGGAGTTGAAGCCATTGCGCCATCCCGAATTCGAAGCATTCAATGCTCAACATTCAAGCGAGTCTTTGGCGATGAGCAGCAGTTCGAGTGGCGATGTGCAGCACAAGAAATGGAGTCTGCGGGGAGGCTTTGGCAGGTTGAGGAATAAGTGGAGAAACAAGGAGTAGAGCTTCAGTCGAGATCCCTGTTCTGACAGCTACGTACCCAGAGTTGGAGAATCAACGTCGCAACTAGAAAACGAGGAAATTTTTAAATACGTCCATCTGTGTGTGCAAACCACGCCTAGACGGGGCCAAAAATTAAAACAGGCATATTGAGCGTGAAACCTTTTACGATTCAGGCACCCTGGTAAGTGCTGAAGAATATTGTTGCGAATGGAATTGAGAAACACGGACACGCTTGGCCACGGTCACTGACGTGCCCAAGGACGCGTCAAATGCTCCCACGAAAGCCGTGTCATCATGGCCGTGATCATTGTTCGCAGTCTTTCCTTTGTATTTCTCAACGTTTTTGACACAAATTTCGTCCCGCGTCGCCGATAGCTATGCCAGGGCCCTCCAACAAACGCAAAGGAAAGCCAAAAGGCAAGAATTCGAAGAGAAAGAGCGATACCTTACCGCAACAACCATTACGAAGTACCCCACCACCAGCACCGGGATCGGACGATGCTGACTCGTTCGAACGCGACGAGCCATTTCAGCCCGAGTGGGTTTGGCATACCAGCAATCACTCAAGCCCGCCTTCTTCACCTTCTCCACCATTTTTGAGAACGCCACCGCCCATCTCTTTCGATCTGCACGACCTAAAGAAAGAGCTCTCACAGCTACCCTACATTGGTGTTCGAGAGGATGTTTCTAAGGCTGTGGAGGAGGTTCTCTTGCAGGATCCCTTTCTGTACGATCCGGGGAATGGACCTCGCGTTCGAGATGCTCGGGCGTTCATGGGTTCTTTCTTTGCTCGACCACCTGCGTTAGAGGTGAGCACAGTCACAAGTCCTTACGGCCCTCGACCCGAATTCCGAAACTGTCTTGTCTTGTAGGATCCTTTATGTGCAGAGTTTGCACAAGAAGAAGTGTACCAGATGCTATCCACTGTTCTGCCGGAGGAAACTGCCTTGGTGAGCTCACCTGCAACGTTAACTATGAGTCTCTCAATTGATGGACCATTCTTCCCCAGATTGTGTGGTATAACAAGAGTCGGTTATTCAGTCGAATCTGTCCAGCCTGTCAACGTCTGTACCAGGTCGGAGACGCTTTGCCTGATCTCATTGACGAAGAACGTCCGAGCGATAAGTCTCTATCGCCCCCACTACTGCAAGAGCAAAGAATTAGCGGCCTTTGTACGTCCAACGTTTACTCCGCCCCAGTAAGAGGACTATGCGTTGTTGAACTGATCGTGCGTTGCTCCTTAGGTTCTCCCGTCTGCTTCATTGTAGCCTCATTCAACTACCCTGGTGCCATAAAATCCACCTGGGGGTGCATGGAAGATGAAATGGATGATGACGCCTGGGATCTCTTGAATATGCCAGAAGAATGCGCTTCTACCAACGAAGTTAGTCGGATCTTGGGAATGGTCGTAAAAATGACGCGACTGCATGACTTGGGACTTGCCCAACTGTGTTTCGACGTCGAAGACGCGTCTGTCTTGGTTTCGTAGCATTCTTTTATATTATTATATATGGTGAGATATTTTCGCCTTCGTTTCGATCTTTGCTGATATGCACATACCAGTATTTGCTGTCATATCGCTTTTGATTGTATACCACTTTTGTTATCTTATCAGCGGAGAATATATTGTGACTTGCTTCACAAATCATGTTTTTCGAGATCCAGCGACAGCTGGATCGTGGCCTTAACATGGATGACCTTCTAGCTTGAGGTGTAACCCATTTTTATGTTAAACTATCCAATAGAAGATCCGACGTTGAGACCATATTCTAGTACGTTGCTTTCATACCAATTATTTCAAGGTCTAATTGACTCTCTTTCCAAGACTCGTCCTCGAACGCGACTCTCACGGGATTAAAAGCAAGCCTTGTTCAGTAGTCTTATACTCTTCCGGATGTCTCCCCCTTACTTGCTGTGGCACGTAAGTATTGGTCGCAACTTTTCTACCACCTGTCATAATGAATCATTCTATGCTCCTTTGGAGTAGGAGTCCATGCCTGCGAAATGCCGCACCACTAGATGGTTCGTATATTCATCAACTGATTCTGTATACACCTGACAACTAGGTTTTGCCGCTCCTATCGTGGTATGCAGTTTAAAACGACCAAACTCTATGTCGGCCCTCAAATTACGACGGTTTGTACATATTTATTGAGAGAAACGTGCCTCTATGAATGATGAATGGTAGGTTTCTGAGTTCATCGTATGTTCTTGAACGCAAGGCCCAGAGGTGAAAGACCGCCTGTTATTTGGTGTAAAAGGGTTTAGCAATCCTGTGGTCCTCCGTAAGTTGCCAGACTCTAGCAGCAGTCGTATGCCGCGAAGCCATGGAGTACCCGATCATCAGGCGAGCAATGTTCTGATCTTTTGGTGCTCTTTATCTTTGGACGTCTGTACAAGACATCATTTAGACAAATAAAATAAATGATGCAACCAAGTCTGGATCGCTAGCCGACAATTATTTTTCCCTTCAACAAACGGGCGTGAGCATTTGACTTTATATGCCTTGCAGCATTGAACGGAATGACCTTGTGGGGCTAGAGAAGGAAACGCCTTTATGCTGAAGCAGTGTACAGCAGATGAATTGGAGCCATTAGCAAAGGCAATTATTCCATCACTTGAGGTATGAACGCTCGGCGCTCAGCGCTCATCTTTCAATGCACCTATGGACCCCCAGTATATGATATCAACACCACGTCATCGATGTAATACTGCCACCTCGCTACTTGATGCTAAATGAACAGTGGTCCTCAAACTGCTACTACTTTGTGAAGTCGTTGCGTATCGCATCAACTTGAAGTATACGGCGCATGAAATTTGAAAAGAAATCAGTAAATCAGAGTTTTATCTTGAAGTAAAAGAAGCTGGCTTAAGGAGGGATTACTGAGAATAAAAATCAGAAATCTCGAGCTGTCAGTTTTGAAGGGAACTGGATGATTTTGACATGCCGCTGTCTGCTGCTGCTTGACACAAGCATTCACATCAAACATTACAACATGTCAATGACCGAAGTAAACGTTCAGTTCCAAACCTACAGGCCCCTGAAATTTAATGATTGAAGGAGAGTCCCAGGTCACCGCTTAAATTCTGTGTTGGAAGTTGGATATGGAAATTAAGGAGAATTTACTCGTACGTTAGGGGGATAAATTGTGTGTTAGAAGTAACTTATATGTAGGCCCATACTATTTTAAAGAACACCAACTCCTAACTAGCTAATAAGGTTACGAGCCGTGTATAGTACTGCCGTCCTTCCTCCTCTCCTCCTCCTAAGGATAAAAATAGAAGGATTCCTATTTAAAACCGATTTGTCGGTTCTATTCCAGTCCGACTTGTCCACAACTGTCCGTTTTTCCTCAGGCACAGCTTAAATGTAGGTTTGAAAACAACTTGGATCACATAAGAGAGCGCTCATAAGGAGCATTGCAAAAGCCGTGTCAGCCGTTGCTCGGCATCAGCCTCGGCGCTTTTTTCCATCTACATCTTTGCCAACCAAGAAGTGTCAGGCGGTGTTGCCATGGTTGAGCACTTCAGCCACAGAACTCTAGACATTGGGCCATTGAGAGAATATTTTATTTTTTAAAGGGTCTCTCGGGTATAAAAGGACGCGAGTTTTGAGCAAGACTAGTCAGTATCAAGCTTTATAATCTCTCGAGTCTCTACAGCAATGCAGGTCATTAACCTCTCCGCTCTCGCCATCTCCTTCTTCGTCAATCAGGTAATGGGAGTTGCTCTTCCTGGAGGAGGCGCTCGAAACCTTGTTGCTCGTCAGAGCAGACCTGTTGCCTTCAACGTCGCACCGGCTGGCCAAGGTAAAGCTTCATCCTCGTATGTATTTTGACTTGACGGTTGACACTGTTTTTTTCATAGCCTGCGGCACTGGAACTACCATTTTCTGCTCTCCCTCTCCAGGAAGTCCCTGCACAGGCAACTTCGAGCCTGCCCAAGCATCCATTGTCGTCACCGAGGCAGCTGGCAATTGCCAAGTTGAATTGTTCCCCGAAGAGAACCAGCAAGGCGGTGTTACCGAAAGCTTAGATACCGACACAACCGGCACTTGTGTCTTCACCAATGTTGCTACCTGGAGCAGCTATGAAATTATCTGCAATTAAATGGACGATGAAGAGGAGAGGCGGATTGAAATCATGATCATAAAGTAGTGGCTCTGTTGAACAGAGTCACCGTTTTTCAGTCGCCAAGCATAGTTACCTCCAAGTACTTTTATTCGAGTATAATGTGTTCATAATCTGTCCAATTCTTGTCCTCTAATTCATTTTGAGTAATGTTGCGTAAAAATTACGTTTGCGCACCATCAGTTTGCAAACGGCTGGGGTGCTAGATAAATCATTCAACTCTATACTGCCGCGGGAGTGACGTCTCAGACGTAATAAGAAATGGTGCTGCTTCTATATCCGCTATCCCACGAAATCTCGTTTACTACTTAATAAGTTTAAGGTGACCCATTTACTTGACCAGTCGGACCCCCGTCAATGGCAACTCTACCAGTACTACTGTTGCAATAGCACTCCTCATCATCATAATTTTATATTTGAGAAGTCAAAGGCGTCGTCATCTTCCTTATCCCCACGGCCCAAGGAAATTACCTTTACTGGGAAGCTTATTTGAGGTACCGACTACCTTTGAGTGGGAAAGGTATGTACGATGGGGAAAGCAGTACAGTAAGGTATTTTATTTTACACTATGAACAGTGCTAGAATTTTTTCAACAGATTCGGATGTCATCCCTGTCCGCTTAGCTGGTCGTGATATCTTTGTTCTGAATTCCTTTACTGCTGCTACCGCTCTACTTGACAAGAAATTAGCCATATATTCCAGCAGGTTCTTCTCACTCTACTCTTGTTAAATCATTGACAATGAACAGCTTTTGCAGACCTGAGTCTACCTTGATAAACGAGACGTGAGTTGAACACAACTAAGCTTTCTGTCTTTCTGTGAATGATCACGAGTGATTTCTTAGAGTGGGATGGAAATGACTTTTTCCATGGATGGAGTATGGCGGTTTATGGAAGGCATGTCGCGACTGTTTCAAACGTACTTCAGTAACCCCAACATTGATGTTCATCAAGCCACTCAGTTACAATTCATTCGCCACATGCTTCCTAAATTGAAGCAAAACCCAGATGATTTTTTTCAATGACTCGACAGTAAGCTTTCGCCTCGGCAGTTATTTGACGGGAGTCGGTAATACAATAGCTCATGATTTATTCCGGATACCAGTCTGACAGGTGGGGCGGCACTGTCCCTTGCATATGTATTAAGGATCCAGGATAGTGACGACCCATTCATCGATCTGGCCCAACGTGTTGTTCAGATGGTCAACGATGTGTCTGCCCTGGGATCCATCCTATTCGCTTCGATACCCCAAGTCATCAGTAAGTGGTCAATTTACTTTTCAGCTTTTCCGCTTTTTGGTCATTTTCTCGAAAATCGAGTACTTACTGAGGTCGCTTCGGGCAAGGTTTCTCATTGATTGATGTTTAGCAGCACTATTCATGATTCATAGAATCATTTTCGTGGTTCTGTTCAGCTCTAGCCATTCTTGCTGTTTGACACAAAGTCTGCGCTTTTCGGAATTCCGGGCCCGGATTTTGATGGCCAGCTTTTTGTCCCCTTTTTTACCTTTTTTAGGTTGTACAAGTGAAAAAAAGCTAATGGACAAAGTACTGATGCAATATTTAGAGAAGCTGTATACAGAGGCGATCAAAATCATTGTCTGTTTAATTGAACATGTCCCATTAAATGGGCCCGTATTGACACCCATTATTTATAGGGCGTAGGAAAAGGAAAACCCACTTTCACATCAAATTCTTTGGAACAGGTGGACGAAAAAAGTGATGCAGCAACCCTGGAACGAATTGTTCAAAATATGGCAGGAATCGTGTACGCCGGTATGCCGTTTAAACGTTGTATCAATGTTAATTTCTCATTGACTTGTTATTATTAAGCACTCAAGATTGAACTGCATCCACTATCGATGAGTAGTAAAGCTGCACTTTTTTGGTTTCCAACCATAGCATCACCATCAATACTAGCATAGGAAGACTTCAGTTGGGCTTCAGTATCTAGCACCAACTAACCTATGCTTATCTTGAGACTGATACTGGAGATTGGTGCTGGAAATTAAGCCTGGAATAGCTGTGTCTCTTTTCTCAAAATAATATTGTAGCTTGAGAGGCTTCAAAGGTGGTGGAACTTGTTCTTCAAGTTGGAAAGTTCCACTGCAATTTTCTTTCCAACGACGGGAAGATGGTAATATTTGTACTAGTAGCCGCTGTTCGTCGACACTGTTATTCAGAAAGATATGGTATCGAGTACACCGCTGACAAAGTAATACCCTCATCGGGACCAACACTGTAAGTCCCCAGACTACATCATCGCCGATTCGTGACTTCCTTGCAAACGGGGTCAAGTCGGGTTGAATGATAGGTTCTAAAAATGAAATAGGATTTATACATAGTTCTGCACGTGATACATCCCTTGGACGGAACTTCTCGGAAGACGAGGCCACATCCGTCCCAGGGCTCAAAACGTCGTCGAACGAGGCTTTACCACTAAATACCAGGTACGCTTTCTGAACGCGGTGTCCCATTTCAACGTTGTAAACTTTCTCCGTCGTTTAAATCTCCCTTTATTTCGCCTCCACGGTCTGAAGGCGCCTCCTCCGCAGGTTGGCTTCGGAAAAGATATTTTTACAGTTGTGTCAATGAGCTTCGATATGAGAAACTCGGTCGCGTCGGCCTGATGTTTCGGAGGCTGCGATTGTTGGATTTCTGTCGGTTTTATTATCTATGGTGAGTGCTGCCCCGTTTTCCCATGGTCTTGGCTAATTTTGGAGCACCAGTATTATATCCATGTTACATATCTCATCTTCCGAAATATACCACGCTCGTTCGTTCTCCGAAAACTTTTCTATATAAGTGTTATCCACAGCCCAAGTGCTGCAATAGCGAGGCTGAAGAATTGCAGTGAGTCTTACGATTATCTCTCGTTACTTTTTTTTAATAATCTCATTGATATTGATCGGCTAAAAGGTAAGGTCAGCTTGCTGTTGAAGTCGAAATCGACAGGTTTGCTGTGCTTCCAAGGTCGGAAGAGGTTGATAGCACCATGAATGACGAAATAAAGGTCAAAGTTAGGGATATGATGTTGGTGTGGAAAAGATGGCAGAGCACACGAGACGCGTGCGCAGACCACCGTGCGGATAAGTGTTTGAGGGCCTAAGGAAGAGGCGAAGGAACAGATTAGGAAGGCTTCAGATTACCGTTGTACGTTTGGGATCTTTATATGTTCCTTACTCTTACTCTACATTTATTTTTCCCCACCGTAGGAATCCGACAAGGAAATATATCATTGGTTGAGAATCGAGAATCGACACCAAGACAAGTTCTACGGTCTATGGATAATGAACTAAATCGATTAGCGATTAATGATGATCAGCGCAGAGTTGGAAGCTGCTTTTAGCAGAGGAGACGAAGAGGATGCAGAACAATTGCGGACTGAGATTGACGCTTCTGACGATCCTTATTTCGATTATTAGGAAAAGTAAAAGCGAAAGGGGGTTTGGAAAGCTTTGGGACCAGGCCTAATAACACATATGAAGACGCGCTGGCTTATGCTTACTGCTTTGACAACTTCAAAGTTTTAATACCACCCGAGCAATTGCTGCACAGACATCCAGGCTTTTCTAGGTTCGTTACTTCATATGGCGAGTAAGCGTCTCCTTTAGAATTGCATGCTGCTGTGTTCGAAGAGGCTGAAAAAGCTGGGATCCAAATCCTATTATATTATGATATTCGTAAGCTTTCTTCTTGCATGGAAGAACTGTCTAATAACATTTTTCGGCTTTCAGGACGAAGTCTCCACTGTTTGGAGAAGACGTGGGCTACTCCGCCATTCCGTCACACTCTTATGTTTACCTTTTTCCATTCGCAGATTGGTTGATCTTCCTTTGGTGTGGATGAAAACGGCTTTAGTATCATGAATAATTTCTTGGACATTATTGCAAATACCATTCCCAAGGATGGTGCTCATCTCACATCTCAATGTGGAGCTTGTCTGCGCGACTGTCATGACAGACCTTTCATAATTGATTTCAGGACAGCTTGGACACAGTCCTGAGAGCTTTCCGATACATTCACTCGCATCTGGCGTCGTCGTGTACAATGAGTACCTTGCTTTGACATTTGCTGACAAATTTGATTGGTAGAATGGATTAGTGATCACCGTTGGTATCGTCAATTCAGCTATGCTTGTTTCCCATCTTCAATCCCAGGGCCTCCTGCTATCCAATGTTAACCTCGACTATATTACCTTGGATCCCGTCTCTTCCCTCTGGCAGGTAAAATTGCCCCACCTCTTGTACAACGACTAATGAACCCCACCAATAGCTTTGATACACTTCTTCTGCCCCCGGAACTTCCTTTGCTGCAAAGCTCTACGACCTAAAGATGCTCATTCCCATGAGGCAGCCCTTTCCATTCTTTCTCTCCCCATTCCTCTTGAACAACCTGCGACAAAGATACGCCTTCTTGCATGGCTCGGCCAAGTAATGCTCTACACATCGACGAAGGATAAACTACACCCACCCCTTTTGAGCCTTGAAATGCGGAATAGCATCAATGCTTTCTCCGACTTGCTCTTCATGGCCTAGGAATTAGGATTTCCGGTCCGCTGGCTTGGAGATTTCGTGCAGATGTTAATTGGATACCCTGATTACTCAGCCCGTCCCCTCGATGGACTCGTACCGATATGGCCGCCAGGAGTGACATTAGGAATTTCACAAAGCATGGTACGTCTTCAAGCATAGCATGCTGACTTAGATGTCGTGCTTATCCCCCTGAATCATGCCCTAGCCTTTTGTGTTACACTCTCTCAGGGATATATGCCCCTTGAAGGCGTCCAAATCTACCAAGCACAAATCCTTCCTCGTGTCGGAAGTTCAAGTCCTCTCCTTTCATCTTCTCTTGGTTCGTCTAAGAGGTGGATTAGATGTCACATCTGTGGCTCGGAGCTTACCTCGTATTCTGGATGGAACTAGGGAACTCGGAGTTGCTAATGTGTAGGTCATGTTAATGCAGGAGGCCATCGACCTTCAGACAGGCGATATCCCATGGAAATCGTGAAAATCCTGCTACGCTAAGATAGAGAAAGAAAAATGGGATACGGCTGTGTACCACAGATCTGGAGTCTCCCGGTGTGTCTGCGACCCTCTAACGCGGCAAAATTTTTTGACCTGAAACTTTTGTACACGTCAAGACCGACAAATGGATGAAATATCCTTGATATCGGTCACTTAGTTCGTTGGCAATCAATATCATGTTGGAGGTTAAGAAAGAGACTCGTCATAGTTTGTACATACAAAGGAAGAAAGAAACCTCATTATTCTACTTATCCACCATGTTGTTCTTCGAAAGCTCTTGAGGAGATGCTTGAGTACTTCGCGGCTTCAGTCATGGTCGTCGAACTCGATTGGGTTGAATACTGTGGGCAACCATGGCGCATGCCTTCAGAGCCAAATCCCAGGCGGTCTCGAGGGAAATGTTTGAGATCCGCCGTAAGAATATCACAAATTTTTTCCTGAAAAGTGCATAGTACTTGGGGATGTTGTCGGGGGCGGTAAGATGGAAGCATAGAATAGACACGAGGACGTCACGACCGACTGTTACCATGAGCGCCCATGCCACCGCATCCTTCTTCTCTATCCACGAGTTCAACTCGGCACTTCCATTGTCCAACTTTGCAGCCAAAGCAGCATCCATGGCAATTGCTTTGAAGAGTGTTAATGTGAACTTCAGTAATACACCGTGTCAGCGCCGCCGTCTTGGAAGCTTGTTGCCATCTCTACTTACCAGAAGTAGGACAAGGAAATCTAACCAGGATACGAGGTTGTATTTAACCTCGAAAGATGGCTTATCTGCCCCGTCTACGGTAATCATGAGCCATGACCTTGATGAAAGTCAGGCTACATACCTTGAGGCGCGCGACGAGGGATGTATGTTTTGCAACCCATGGGTAGATAGGTGTACTGGAAGGAAAGGGTAAGAAAATCATTCTTTAAGGTAGCCTGGTTATAAAGGAGAACAAGTATTGACTCCGTCGTCGCCTATGTCGTTGACCGACCTCCGTTTTGCCGAGGGAAAGTTCCAGTTTTTGATATAAGAGCTGTGCTGGATGACAGAAGCCTGCCTATTTAAAATATACGGCAGTGCAGCCTCGATCTGAGATTCTGAGCACCCTTCACTCCGTAGAAGTAGTACTAACGTATACTCGTGTCCATTCAGAGTGTTTGCCTGCAAATTTTACAGAAATAAAATCCCAGTCAAAAGCCCCGGCTGGTTTAATCGCCAAGTGGGGTCACATACACCATTGTCACTATATCGGGGTTTGTTTGTCTAAAAGCTGTCATACTTGCCTTCACCAAGACCTTCAACGAGGCTAATTGCTTATAACAATTATATAAATTGCCCACTGTCTAATAAAATAAGGTTAGAATATAGCCAGGCATCTTCATATAAACATGTGGCAAAATATGCCCATGCAAGGTTGGCAAGGAGAGTCATGTGCACAACTTACAACAGCTAAATTAATTCCAAATGATCGATAGTAGGAGGCTGTAATTAAAATGCACCCCAAAGATTATCAAGCAAAGTGGGATCAGAAGAACCCTCAAGACTTTTCGGAGCACGCGGTGGGAATAGACTAAAATTAGACAGACAGGAGCTAAGTATAGCTCGACCATCACGGGACTAAACAAATCAATTTGATTTTGAAAGCCGGGTTCTTTTCTCACCAACTGGGCTTGGCTTATCGCTATACTCGACTATCTTTCGGCTATGGAAACCGAACTGACTGTCCTTGTGAAATGCCGACATGTCAATCTTGAACTGGAAGTGTCGTCTGCATGCTATTTATTCATATATGACTCGCGAGAATACTGGAACGTCAAGCTTTTTCTCCCAAACTTCAAGGCTTTAATTGATTCGGACCAGTACCAGCGAGACTTGCTTGATTTACTTCCATTTACGTAGTATCCTTGGGCTTTATCTCTTTACTATCAGGTTAACTACCGACTTAGAGGCTATTTAAAGCCTGAGGTCACCTGCTGTGCGCCGACTCGGACTGACGACTGGGCGCTTTCATTCTCTTTGTAATTTCGCGCTGAAAACGAGGGAGGTGGACATTCCTGTGACCTTTCTTAAAGCTTCATGACCCTTGGCTACAACTTCGCTAACAAGCATGCTCATGAAGGACAACGTTTAGCGTACCAGGACTAATGCTATCATTAGTAACCTTCCGGCTAGCCGTTATCGAAGGACATATTCATATGCAGCTCTTGCCACGATTTGCCACGATATGCCTGTACGCCCCTCTCACCCGTCATGTTCCTACTCCTGATTGCGCTTATCTCCATCCGCGAAACAGGGCATGACCTGGGCGTGATACCTGGCCTTATGCAGCTTTGGTATTAAAGTAGGTGGGAAAGAAACTGCTCTCCGTCCCTCCCCATCATTGGAGTCTGCGTAGGTCTATTTCTGTCCCCTTAGACCAAACTCCACGGAGGTGCTGCTGCTGTTCTTTTTTACTGCAAGACCACCTTTTTCCTCATTTCTTTCTCCTTTACAACTTCAACCTTGAAGATGTCAATTCACGAAGCTCCACGTTTATCGATGAAGGAGGAGACTAGATTAAACGATGAAGCTCTTCTAGCGGCCCTGGGTTATAAACAGGAGTTTAAGAGGGCTTTTAAGCCTCTGGAGGTGCGCTTACCCTTTTCTTTTATGAATCAAGGGTCGTATACTAACAAGTGACCCCTGCAATGTTCAGGTGTTCGGAATCGCATTTTCAATTATTGGTCTTCTGCCCTCAATAGCATCGGTCTTGTTCTACGCATTACCCAATGGAGGCGGACCAGCTATGGTATGGGGGGTAAGCAACTTTTCCATCTTTTACTGCGCATGTGATGTCTAAATCACTTTGCATTTCACAGTGGCTTGTAGCCAGTATCTTCATCCTCCTAGTCGGAATTTCTATGGCCGAATTAGCATCGGCTGCGCCAACATCCGGTGGCGTAAGTGGTTTTCTAGCGATTGCCAGATTCAGATTTTACTGATGTCCAATCGGCATGCCTTAGCTGTATTTCTGGACCTACTCACTCGCTTCGCCGAAATGGAGAAGTGTGTTGTGTTGGACTGTTGGCTGTACGTTATCTTATCCATCTCCCCCTCGCTTTCGCTCCTCGCTCTTCCTATTTTCCGAGAGGGAATAAAGCTGACGCTGTCTATTTTCATATCAGACTCTAATACGATAGGCTCGATTGCTTCCGTCGCTTCTATCGATTGGGGGTGTGCAATACAAATCATGGCTGCTGTTACTATCGGCTCTGGAGGAAGTTTTTCGCCGACCTCTGCGCAGCTTTTGTAAGTCGAATGTCCCCTTATCTTCGAATCGTGCATAGGATAACCTTTGTTCCATGAAAGTGGTCTCTACGCGGCTATCGTCTTATCGCACGCCGTTATCTGTTGTTTTGGGACCGCGGTTCTTGCTCGATTGCAAACTGTCTATGTTATTCTCAATGTTTTGTAAGTCCATTGCCGATTTTGATTTTCCATTATCCCCTTTCGTTACGCTTCCTTTCATGGTCATTTATCTTTTCCTTTATCAGGCTGTGCCTGGCAATTATCATTGCCTTACCCGCTGCTACGCCTAGCGAGTTTAAAAATTCAGCCAAAGTGGCGCTTTGGGATTTCTATAATGGTATGTCAAGTTGCTCCTATTTTCTATCTCCACATGCTGACTTGGATTTAGTGAACGGGTGGCCGAATGGTTACGCGTTTATCTTGAGCTTTTTGGCGCCTCTATGGACCATTTGTATGTGATTTTCCTTTATCTTTCTCTTAGTGCTGATGATTTATTTTCTTGGGCGCAAGGCTCATTCGATTCCAGTGTTCACATCAGTGAAGAAGCATCCAATGCGGCTGTTGCTGTTCCCTGGGCTATTGTCAGTGCGGTTGGAATTGCTGGTATCCTTGGTTGGGGTAGGCGATTAATTCTTCCTTCTGGTTCCTGATGCTCAAGGCTTACTTTAATTCTACAGCTATCAACATGTCTTTGGCTTTTTGCATGGGAAGCGACTTGGACTCTCTTGTGAATAGCGACCAGCCCATGGCACAGATATTCTTCAACAGCTTTGGACAGAAGCCTACTCTTGCGATTTGGTCCATTGTCGTGATTGTCCAGTAAGTAAAATGGTGCTAGTCCACAGGTGGCAGTTTATCTAACCTGTTTAAACAAAGGTACATGATGGGTTCCAGTATGGTATGTACCCAGCCAAGCTACCTGAAGGTCTGCTAATCGACGAGGATATAGCTGCTCGCTGCCAGTCGGCAAACATTCGCTTTCAGTCGGGATTCAGGTATGTAATGATTTCATGTTCACCGGAAGTATACCAATGATCCCCAGCTCTTCCTTTTTCCAACTGGTTGTACAGAATAAATAGCTTCACCGAGACCCCGGTGAACACCGTGTGGTATGATGGGCTGCTCTCTATCGCTCTGGGGTTGCTGGTGTTCGCCGGCCCTCAAGCCATCAACGCAGTATTTGCACTGTCCATCACTAGTCTCTATTATGCATATGCTGTTCCGATCGCTGCAAGATTCTTGGGCGAAAATGATTTTAAGCCAGGACCATTTTATACTGGCATTTTAGTGCGTGCACCATTTGGTTCTTTTACAGACGCATAGCTAAATATCTGACCCACTTCCGCAGAGTATGCCCATCGGCGCTATCGCTGTCCTCTTCATGGGTTTTATGAGTACAGTTTTCCTATTCCCATCAACACCCCAGACGGACGTCCAGGATATGAACTATACAGTTGTTGTCTTCGGCGGGTGATGGTCCTTTCGCTCATCTATTACTACTTTCCTAAGTGGGGCGGAAGGAACTGGTTTACTGGCCCTGTTCCCAATGTCGACATATCTGACTCCAGTTCTGAATCATTTGACGCAGAAAAGAAGGAGAATACTCGGATTGATACGGTAGAAGCTTGATAACTAGGTCGTGGATGTATATAATATAACGATTTTATTATAAATAGATTAAATTACGCGTTACGTCACGCTATATGAATTGATTTTGAAACGTAGCGGTCACGTTCCTCGGCTCTTGTCATCCTTCCACCACCACGTTTTCCTCATGGCTTCCGTCCGCTACCGCCAGTACACAGGCGAATCTGATCTTCCACATATCATGGCTCTCGTCCAAAGCGAGCTCAGCGAGCCCTACGTTATATACACATTTCGTTACTTTTTACATCAGTGGTATGTTTCACAGTCCAGTACTCGTGTGATCACAAATATTCTTGCATGCTGACTGATTTCCGCGTCTCCCAGGCCTCATCTTTCATTTCTGGCAAGTCTTGTGGTTGCCGTATCAAGTAGCCCAGTTCTCATTTCCGTTTCATTTCGTCATGGCTGTACAGGCGTACCCTTCGGAGTCAGACACCTCCGAGCCGATAGGCGTCATCGTATGCAAGCAGAGCATTCACAACGACCTGGCGAATAGAGGATACATCGCTATGCTCAGCGTGGATAAGCAGTGGCGCAAACGTGGTATAGGTTAGTCCCCGTTCACACTCTTCTTTCCGTCCTCACAGGGATGAACACATTAGATTGGTTAACTCAACGGGTTTCCAACCACACTTGGTGCGAACACCTGGCTTTTTTATTTTCTTTTGTTTTTGTGCATTATAGCTAGCGCGCTTGTTCGACATTCGATTGAAGCTATGAAGGAGGATGGTGTCGATGAGGTGAGTTGGCATGGATTTTTTTTACCGTGGTTCGATTTCTGACTGGCAGTTTCTTACCCCTGTTTCTCTTGTTCCGTTCTCCCTAGGTCGTACTCGAAACCGAATACGACAACTTTGCCGCCCTTTCTCTATATGAATCCCTTGGATTTATTCGAGAAAAACGGTTATATCGATTTTATCTCAACGGCAAAGACGCCTTCAGACTTGTCCTTTCGGTCCCTCCGCCAGACGCAGACAACAATGACAACAGTGGCACCAGCAGTGGAGGGAACACACCAGTGCTCAACAAACGACGACGTCGCTCCCTTGGCATCGTGCTATCGTCGTATCACCCTATTCCGATGATGAAGATGAGGTGTCATCCCGTTAATCATAAGTCGATCTCCTTTTGTATCACGTCTGTAGGTCCGACTTCGGTCTGACTCCGTCACGTCCATCCACGCACCGCTGTCACTACACCGTTTTCCAGGTGAACTAATCGTAGTTTTTGATTGTATTTTTTGTATGTGTTGTAAAGCCTGCTTGCTTGTTTTTGTCTCGCCTCCGCTCCGTTTATTCTACTCGTAGTGTACTGTTGTGTATATACCTCTGCCGATCAGTCTTGTTACAACCACATTTCATCAGTATTTAGGCCACGTCGCCTCTTCGCAGTGAGCATTTCTGCTTTTGCTTGAAGCCTCGTTATGTGCCTGAGAACAACGTCCAGGTGCGTTCTTCGCGATTCGAAGTCCCTTGCAAGTTCATCTGGTTGTGCCTATATTCCAAATAATAAACAACTCCTCCATCAAGATTCTTTGTAGCAGACTGTTGACAAAACTTGACCTTCGTTAAGAAAACTGTCAATCAATACAATATGTTATCTACACTCTACTCCTTTCTCTGTCGTGCATCAATGCATAAACTTCCATTGCCCATTCTACGCCTGCTACATTTGCCATAGGTATTTCAAGTAAGCAGCAAGGGCCAGAGACAACGAATTGTTCGCTCCAATAGCATACTCGGCGATCCCAATAGAGTCTCAAGGATTGAGCTGTTGCCGCCCCGTTAAAGCTATAGGTTTCTGGATTCCTCATCGACCACCTACGGCCGGCGGATATTATGGCGACCTAAAACTGTGAGGCGCTTGGGCATTGTGGACAAGGTCTTCTTGACGGAGTGCTGTGACGCGCGATGTTTTATGGTGACTGGAGGTTAAGATGCTGTTATCACTCACCGCCAATTTACCACGTATAATGAGGAATATCGAAGACAAAGGTTGAACGTCCTAGACTGGAGTCATTATTAAGAACCATACGATGCAATTCCTCCATTATCATGATGTCCTTGCCTGACACGCAAGCGTCACCTGTACCAAGATCTACTTTCAAGAGACCACAAAAAAGGAAACATGTTTGATCTACACCATTAATGACATCTCGCACAGCCCATATCATTATCAGGACGCATTATCCCACCTCAAAGTACACTATCAAACCGTTCTATTGATACACAAATAATCCTAAAATTACAATTCATCGTGGTCATGCACGAAATCGTCATCATCGCCCCCACTCGATGGATTTCCAGAGGAATATAATTTGGAGGTGATAGGGCTGACAGCAAATTGAATCTCTAAATCGATAGCAAAAGTTACTGAGAAAGAATTTAAAAAAAAAGGAATTGCCAAATCGACGTACCAGCCAATTTCTCTTCCAGATCCTCCTTGCTCGCGCTCCCTCCGCTCTCATCTATCCACTCTTGAGCATCCTTGACAATATTTAACATCGACGTCTTATCTCCATCTTCCAGTTTTCCACCCAGACCCTGGTCATCGGACAATTGGGTCTTAAGACCATAGATGAAAGAAGAGAGTGAGTTTAGCGACTCAATGCGCATCCTTTGTCCTTCATCCTCTGCTGCAAATTTCTCAGCTTCCGCTACCATGCGGTCGATTTCATCCTGACTGAGTCGGTCTTTCTCGTTCGTAATGGTGATAGATTCAGATTTACCACTGCACCGGTATACCAGAATGGATCAGGAAAAGGGTTAAGATAATAATAGCAGAGTTGACTTACGTTCCCTTATCAGCGGCCGAGACCTTCATGATGCCGTTCGCATCAATCTCGAATGCAACTTCAATTTGAGGAACACCCGCGGGGGTGCAGGAGGGATGCCGTTGAGCTCAAAAGTACCTAGAAGGTTGTTATCCTTTGTCAAAGTACGTTCACCCTCAAAAACTTGAATCAAGACAGATTGTTGGTTGTCAGCTGCGGTCGAGAAACTAAAATTTGAAGATTTGATCATTCATTAGCAGACGAAAAGATGAAAACATACATCTGAGATTTTTTGGTAGGAATGAGTGTATTGCGAGGGATGAGCTTGGTGAAAACTCCACCTGAGGTCTCAATACCGAGGGTGAGAGAATTCACATCGAGAAGAGTGACACCATCAGTGCCTTCAGCACCAGAGAGGATACCACCTTGGACCGCAGCGCCATAGGCGACGGCTTCGTCGGGGTTGATTCCCCTTGATGGTTCCTTGCTGTTAAAAAACTCCTTGAGGAATTGGTGCACCTTTGGAATACGAGTTGAGCCTCCGACGAGTACGATCTGTCCAAGTTATCAGTTCAAGTATTACGAGGTGAATAAGGGATGAAATTTTATAAGACTTACTTCATTAACTTCTTCCTTCTTACTTCTTAACGTCAGCATCCTTTAGGACCTGCTCAACAGGCTTTAAAGTCTTCCTGAACAGATCCATGTTGAGCTCCTCGAACTTAGCACGAGTAAGCGTTTCAGAAAGGTCACTCCCGTCCGCGAAGTTTTCTATCTCAATCTTGGTGCTTTGTTGGCTCGACAACGTCCTCTTGGCTTTCTCAACTTCACGTTTGAGCTTTCCGAGCGCTTTGAGGTTCTTGCTGACATCAGTACCGATCTTCCTCTTGTATTGTCTAACGAGATAGTCAATGACGCGGTTGTCGAAATCTTCTCCTCCTAGATGAGTGTCTCCTGCGGTAGCCAGAACTTCAAAGACGCCGTCATCGATAGACAGCAGGGAAACGTCAAAGGTTCCTCCTCCGAGGTCGTAAGACGATGATTTTGGATTCTGCACCTTTCTTGTTAAGTCCATAGGCAATGGCGGCCGCGGTAGGTTCGTTAATGATACGCAGGACATTAAGGCCAGCGATCGTTCCCGCATCCTTAGTGGCTTGACGCTGTGCGTCGTTGAAGTCTGTAGGGAAATGAAAAGTCTAAAATATGATCTAAACGATTCGGAGTAAATGCGACGCACACGCTGGAACAGTAACAACGGCATGGGTAACCTTCTCGCCGAGATAAGCCTCAGCAGTCTCTTTCATCTTGCCAAGAACCATAGCACTAATTTCTTCGGGCGTCTATTACCAATAAACAATGAGTGTCCGATCTATTTCATCAGGTTTCAAAAACATCTTACGAAATCACGTTGTTCACCCTTGTGTTGAACACCGATAACAGGCTTGCCATTGACGTTATTCACTTTGAACGGCCAGTGTTTCATGTCCCGTTGGACTTCGGAGTCATCCATTCTGCGACCTATTAGTCGTTTGGCGTCGAATACGGTATTTTGAGGAATTAGAATGGAACGCATTCTTCGCGCTATCGCCCACGCTACAGAGAAAAGTTTGAGTTTGAGATATATGGAAGAACGAGAAGCGAAATGCTTACAGCCGTTCTTCGTCAGTGAAACTGACCCATGACGGTGTTATCCGATGGCCTTGGTCGTTGGCGATGGTTTCAACAACACCACCTCTCTGTACTCTGTAAGAAGGAAATTAGAATATACTCCTACAAGGAAAGTATGACGAGATGTACCCAACGCAGGAATAACTAGGCCACGGAAGGCAAAGGTCTGAGGGATGAAGAAATAAGAAAATGAAGATGAATTGCTACATACGTTGTTGATGATGATGATGATGAAATTTTTCATTGGTGTACGGGACATTTTTCGCTATTAGCATATACCCGGTATTAATCATAGGCGTGTACTAAGTAATACTTTAATGTCCTATGATATATACTATATCGTGACTTTCCTATTTATGCTCATTATGTACCGTGCACCGCGACCCCGGCCCAGATCATACCGGTTCTGCTCCCGACAGTACACGTTAGCGGGTCGCCAGCCTAGTCTCCGTGGTAGCCCGAAGGCAAACCCCAATCTACATACCGGGAGGTTGTTTCCCGTGAGGGTCTAGTTTTAACTGCACCTTTCCATTGGTTCAAACGCTATCTTAGTAAGCTCCAATTAATTTCGCTACATACGTTGTTCCAGTCTAAAACGTCAAAATTCAGCATAAATGAATAACATAAAATAAATAACTAAGGCGTACCGATACCAGTTACGGTTCCATATTCTGGATGGGCCTCTTCAGCACGAACAGCTGGAGGACACAAACAAATCAGGGCTATGACGACAAAAAATAATACTGAAAGAGAAGAGATTAAACGCGTCGACTGTGAGCGCGTGGGTCGACGAGCTATGCGGGTCATTATGAAAAGGAGAGGCGAGAGGAAAGACAATTCTACAGAAAGGACTGGAAATTGCTACCCTTTCATCTATTTATACCGCGTCAGCGCACACGTCGGGTTGCAGACGTGTCCCAGTCACGTGGCGGATAAATTTCTTTTTTCCATCCATCATCATCTGAAGTCATCGAGGACGTGGCATTCAGCGTCACACTACAACTCATACAGCTTGATTGCATTGTCATAAAACAGTTGGCTACTATGCCAATTGCCTGTGCTTCTGATATCTCGTCTTTTCTTACTAATTCGGATAGAACCTTCGGGAGGATCAGCATTTTATGCCTTGAATGGATTTTTTGAACCTTACTTCGTATAATGCCTGGCGCGCTTGTATAACTCCTAAATAATACGACTCTGGCCACCAATGTCCGTCACCTGTAATTTTAATGGAGTGGATTTCATACTGTGGAAATATTGGAGCTTACTGGACCACATTATCTTGTTCGTGGGGCTGAGTTCTAGAACTTGCCGGATGACTGCTCGCTGACCTTCTCCAGACAAAAATGGAAACACCTTGGGTTTCCTATCTCAAAACGAATCATTCCATTGCCCATATACACGAAGCTCACCTCCCCGAAGTCAAGGTACACGTTGTGGTACACGGCAGTCAAATACCCCGCCTCACGCGTAAAGGGATATGAAGAATGTAATAGCACGATCTTCGTTCCCGGATAAGCTTTGATTATAGGCTGAAGCTGTGCTGGAGAGGCGCGCGTCAACGTAATATCACTATCTCCCAGTCCAGTATGGAATTGCACTGTAAGACCAAATATTCGATTTCAGGTGTTAGGAGGCTGTCAATAAACTTCAAGGAGATTTTCTACCTGGTATCCTGTGTTGCCCAGCTACCTCTAATGCGATGCGCACGACTTCATCATTTACAGCTTTATGGGCCATTCGAATTCTCCCTTGATTTTCGCTGTACATCTTGAAAAGTTCTTTCAGAGCAATATCTTTACCCGAACTGCCAGTCGCCTGCAGGGATACGTCCAGGCCTGTCCTATAGCAGACGATGGACTTGAAGCCCACTACATCTGACTCAAGCGCACTCTGTGCCAGACTTTGCTGAAGTCTTTCTTCGAAAACATGAACGATCTGCGGCACTGTAGTAAATGGGTCCGTGTTAGACGCAAAAAGGTCCTTCAGAATGGTCTGCAATTTCTCCTTTAGCTCAAATGCGTACTGCATCCTTTTTTGTAACACTTACTTCTGCAACGATTTCTACCCTTACGATCCTCTTTGTCCTACCTGGTGTAAACTGATCGTGCCATTTATACTCCTCAGCCATCTCAGCAACACCGCCTAAGCCGTCATCGATGAGAATTGTGTCAATCACAGCGTCCGAGAAGCAAAGTTTGCAGAGCTCCAGGTAGTTCATTGCTGCTCTATGTTTCTTCACATCACCCCAGGATGTTCCTTCATTAAGACCGAAGAGCTTGGCAAGCTGTTTCGTTGCCCGCATACATGCAACAGTGTGTATTGCATCTTCAGTGAGCGCAGCCCCCTCAGCTTCTGAGATGAGCCCTTCGAACGCCAGTTTGTCGCGGGTCGCCTCCTTTAAGAGAGGATGTGCGTGATTATCAATAGCCGGTTGGGTAAAAACCGCCCTGAACAAAGCTGGAAACTCTTCCGTTTCTGGTTTCATCTTGGAAGTAGTGACGAAGACAATGTCATGTTGATGTCATGTCCCCGTCTAAGAGTTGTGGACCGGTTACTCGGGTATAATCAGGTAACCGAACACCAGCAACGAAAATTACGAAATTGTGCAGTCAGTACGACGCCAGCCGCAGGGCTATGACCAATTAGCATGAGCATTTGGGGCAGAGCAGAGAACGATGTCATTTTTACTCAGAACTTCAATATTAATATTATTGAAAATCGGGAGGAATGGTTTCAGAGCCCTTATTTTTGCATGATAAAATTTGGATAAAATGGATGGATAATTATGGTCATTGATGAAGGAGAGGCCGCGTACAGGAAGCTGCTACATGCCTCGTACTCGACTTACATATCAAGTCTTCACACTTAGTCAGAAGTACACCTCAAGAGACGTTTGATATGCACGACGCACCGCAGTCATAAATATGAGGCGAGGAACAGGTCTCGACTGATATAGACTCGTTATGAAGATGCACCGTGCTAGGAGTGTGAGTTTTGCAAGAATTAAGGAGGCGGCCTTGAGGTTTACCTCCATGATGATATTCATAGCAGTGCCGCTAGCTACAGTATAACGGAGCCCAGATGGAGATTGGAACTGCCTGGAGATTCGTTGACTCGGTCCCCTTACGGAAACAAAATTCGGACAAGCGTGCTCTAGACATTCCAGCCACTGCTCTGGTTTTTGATCTGGGCACATTACATTACGTCTAGGTCGAAGGATTATACAGCAACTTTAAACAAGAACATGCGTAAGAGACGAACTTATCCTGAAGTCTTCCTTAAAAACTTGCCTTGATCTGCTTCTTGTAATCATGCGTCCCAGATTTTTGCCGATTAGGTATTCGACTGCCTACACATGAGAAATGTGGGAGTTGCGTGCCACTCCAATGAATGGTTCCAAAATACACTGTCATGAGGCCGTACGTATTGTTCCATCCTCGATGTTTCCCACTTCTGGCGGGTAAAAGAATTGGAACACTGCCTGACCCATTAGTCGTGCATTAATGTCCCATGTTATCTTTATTGGAAAAAGGATGCATAAAGAGTCGATAAAGGTACAGATTTGCTTTACTGATTTGTTTAGATATCAAGTAGAATGTTTAGCAAGAATATCATAGTGTCCGGGTCTAGGAAAAGACGAAGATCAATCAAGAGAAGGCCGAGCAACGAGGCCAACACACCTGTACAGCAGTATAAGAGGAGGCGCTTGACTATTTGAATCATTGCGAAAGGTTATGAAGTCCACGCCGTCCTCTCTAACGCCATTCAGATATGCAACATCCACATTGAGCTGTAGAGCTCTGCACAGAGCTTCTATTTCAACGTTATCTGGGAAACATTTTCATGAGATGAGTTTTGGTAATTAATTCAGTGCAAGGACTTTAGTCATACCTGCTTCCTTGCCCATCGCTTGAACGACATTTGCGCAAAATGAATCGAGGTCCATAGGATCTTTCGTGTCTGGATGCACCACGAACCCTTCGAAGTCTTCACGATTCAACCTTATTTGTGCTGACTGAAAGAACATTAGACACGAGGCTGCTTATCATTGAAATGTGTTCAAACCGTAAGGAACCTCAAATAAATGACGATGGCATTGGATGCTAAGTTCATGAGATTAGTTAGAAGTATAGGAGCCATTGCTACTTACTTTCAGGCGACTGGAATGCACTCAATAAACGATCACTGTTGAGCACCAAGCCCTGTGGATCGGGTCTCGTGATGCTTTCAATTAAGAAGGTGAATTCGTCGTAAAAGTCTTCATACACTAGTCGTTCAATACCGGCTTTGTCGAGGGTGTCCTTCGTGCTAGACAACATTGAGAGGCTGCTTGCCACTGCAAATTCTCGATCCTGACTATTGATCAAGCTTTCAACGTAAGCGAAGCCAAGGGCTGGAAACGTGCTAAGCAAGGTCAGAACTAGTCAAATGAACACAGAAGCGCACAACGTCACATCTATAGAAGCAATCGCCGTCACCTGCAATTTTCATTAATAACAAGCGATTGGCTAATCGAAATATAGATGATTTATCACATACCTCTTGTCCTCCTTACGCGATCAAACCCCTGCTTTATGAGCCAGTCTATCTGCTTCAGAAAGGACGGAGAGCCATTCTCGTATTCGGATAGCAAAGTGGACATGGGCGCTAGGATATCGATGAGGGGTCGTGTCGGGACACTGTCATTTAGCAGTTTCTGTTCAACCAACCATGGTGAGTCCAAAGGTTGACGTTATCAAAAAGCAAAAGAGTAGCGAACCTGATTCATCTCGTAAATCTGAGCAGGGGTGAGGTTAGAGAAGTCTGTATATCTGAGATCATTAAGCCGCACAAGTAATGGGTATATGAAACCTACCGTCGCTATCAAAATTGAGCAATCCATTTGCAGATGGCAATTCCAGCGGCGGAAGTTCGTCTTCGGCGTCTGAATCCAATGGTAGCTCTTTGGGCCTTCTCAAGTTTTCTAAGCAAGATAGTGAATGAGACCGAGGAACAATAAATGACGAGTTGCTGCTCACGAGGTGTCGATGGAGTCTTGGGTGTGTCTGCCATCTCGTAAGTTAGAGTGGAAAGTAGTCGCGAGCTCTAGAAACTGTCACTGTGGCGGCCGCGTAGTTGGCGTTCGGTCGGCACGTGTCAGTGATGAAATATTTTAACTCGAGTTCAATTATGTAAGTAACTGCCGCCATCGGCTCATGACTTGCTGTACGTCCCCATTTCAACTGGTCACTTTACAAGGAAATAACCAGGACTTCAATATTGGATTTATATTTGATACTCAGCTAACGAGCGGCTATCTGAGGCGTGTATTTGGGATCTCCTACCATGCTTTTGACTCGTGTAAGTATATATACTTACTCGAGTACCGGACCATTCGTCCGCAAGTTGTCCTCGTGTAACCCAGTACCCCATTGTTCATCGCACCACCACCATGTCGACAAAGTAAAAAATTGGTTGCAGTCATACTTTCTCCTTCGAGTAAGGCAAACAGGTGAGCCATGCTAATTACAATCTTTAATCCGAATATTTGAAGCCTTCACACCTGGCAGCTCAACAGCAATTACGAGGCTAGTAAATTTTATCTATTCTGTGGCAGATATCTAAACCGTCCGCAGCCCCAAGCCTCGTCTTTTCGCACTTCTTATAGGAATCGACTTCTACGAGCACGTTCGATCTCTACGTTGTGCTGTCGCAGATGCTCTCAAATTCAAGGAATATCTTGAGACCTACCTTGCTGTCCCATCTGATCAAATTTGTACTCTTATCAACAAATCCGCGTCACGGGCTGCTATCATCGATGCGCTGAAGGCCATTCGTATGGATTCACGAATTCAGAACGGAGACCCGATTTTTATTTTCTTTGCTGGACACGGTGCCGAAATTCCGACATCCAAAGGCGATTCTGAAGGCAAGAGGCAATCATTAGTCCCCCAAGATTATTGCGCAAAACCAGGCCAAGAGATTCCCAGCATTCCGGATCGTACATTTGGTTCATTAGTCGACCTCATTGCAGAGGAGAAAGGAGACAACATCGTCAGTAATTATTTGCTATATCCCCGTTCTATCGGTTGACTCGCTGTATGGGTATGGAAGACTGTAGTGCTTGACTGCTGCCATGCAGCTTCTGGAACTAGAGGCAATGACGATATCCGTGTTCGCTCGATAGAAATCGAACCCACGGTGCATCATCCGGAAATCGATAGCGATATTCCAGACATAGCTGCGAGATCTTTGATAACTACGCCTGGCTTCTCGAAACGTGGTCTTCGCTCGCATGTACTGTTAGCGGCTTGCAGTTCTTCTGAAAGCTCTATGGAAGCCAACGAACATGGCTATTTCTCATCGGCATTACTCAATTTTCTTCAACTTGCTCGTCCAGAAGAGATTACTTACAAGGAAATCTTAACTCGCATTGATAACATACCTGGGTCAGTTACACTTCTGTTGCCCAGTGCATGCCGATTGATGGTGATTTATTTCTAGTCAAAACCCTCAATGCGAAGGGGTGCATCAGAATAGATATCTATTCGATGGCAAGGTTACTAGACCAATCCGTCAATATTATACTGTCGAGTTCAAAGAAGGCGAAATTGCCCTTGGTGCTGGAGCAGTTCATGGCGTTGTAAAAGGAGCGGAGTTCAAGGTCTACAAAGACGAAGAGACTTTGGATAGTCTACTCGCTACCCTTTTTGTCGATTCAGTGGGCCCTTTTTCTGCCACTCTGAAGGTCTGCCCCGGTGGCCATCCTTTCACATATACCAGACTGCTCTCGCATCCAGAGCAAAGCAGGAGAAAGGGTGGACCTTCGCCTGTACATACCACTGGAGGACGAGTTTCTTCCTTGCTTCCGTGCTTGGCTTTCCCTCACGCAACTAGGGAAAGATAACGTCCACAACATCCTCCTGCTGGATAGCTCCGAAGGTGCAGACGTAGAGCTGGCTATGCGGAACGACAAAGTTGTGTGTCTTTATCGAGACGAACGCATAACGCAATTCGGTCTCAAGCAAGCATACTTTGACGTCGAGCCAACCATTGATGAAGTAGCCCGCGTTCTCAAAGCTCTCGCCCAGTATTTCTGGAAGCTTAATCTTACCAACAACAATCAGGAAATCATGAATTCCATTAAGGTGGAATTTTATCAACTGGATCCTTCGGACGTCGATTTTGATGAGGATATAGGGATACCGCAGATGACGACCATCCTTCCCAATATATGCGAAAAGAATGCTATTGATTTTGTTGTCGATGAAGATGCTCCATATGGCATCAAAATTACCAACAATAGCAATTATGATTTCTACCCCCATCTTTTCTATTTCGATAATAGCGACCTCAGCATAGGTAAATCAACCACATGGAATGTCTGAAGGTACTAACATATGTTTATAGCGGGATATTATCAACCGCCCACCAGCGGGCCATATACGCTTGATGTTCCTTTGAAAGCTAATGGAGGCAGCCTCACGATTGGTTATGGCTCTGGCGGTGTTGCGCCTTTTTCCTACTTCCTAAGAGACAATCAAGTCGTCGACGTTGGTTTCCTCAAGCTTTTTATTTCCACCAAACCTCTTGATTTGTCCATAATAACTCAATTGTCTCCATTCGGAGATCTGGCTAGGGATATTTCTGAAGACTCCAAAAATGCGGGAGAAACTTGGGGAACGATTACTCTACCAGTCGTCCAGCGGCGATACCCACCTACTCCTGAAACACATTGCGTTCAATGTGGTTCTCCCACAGCCAAGTCAATTGAAATCACAGTCCGTGACCTCGAAGCACGAAATCAACAGTTGAACAAAGAACTCGACATATTGAGACAGGCTTCAAAAAATGACAGGCTCCGCTTCCAAGAAGAGCTTTCGGCCTTGCGTATGAAACTAACCGATTGCGAGAAAGAGAAAAACACCACCAAAGAAAATATTCAGAACCATCACAGTGGAATCGAAGCTTCTAGCGCAACGCCACATCTTACATCCAAAATAATTGTTCGTTTTTTCAATTTCTTCAAACGCACCAAGATTTGAGTTCAGCGCATTTGGCTCTTTTATATTTATTTTCTAAGGCCCTCACAGCTCCAATTTTGATTTTCCTCACGATAAAAATCGTAGTCGCTCCAGCAGTTATTTGCCTACTATTTTACCCTTACAAGGCGTGAGCGGCTTATGGCTATAGTTAAGTGTCCGCAAACTTTCTTTTTAACTTTCTTCCCGTATTTCATTCACCGGGTTGTACACGTCTGAAATTCGCTGTGTAATCTGAGAGTTTGCTTCAGGCGGTGATTGTTTTTTTTCAATACTGAGCGCTCTAGTAGTATCCATTTATAATCATATTACTTATCATGATCAACTTCCAGTATAATTAAAATTTTGATAATTGGACACAGATGGGAAACAAAAACCCAGGTCAATGGCATTCCCAGGTTATCGTCCGTTCGTGAGAAAGAATGCCAGCGTCTTGTAACTTTGGCGCCCAATTTATCCAATTCTATCGGATTCATCTCACTCTTGTGCTTTGATTAGTCGTTAGAAAACGAGTTCTAGTCTTATTGGTCATGGGGTCAATGATGCAGCGTCATTCATGTCGGACAGACAAAACGGCTGAAAATAGTGACGAATATATATTTGTATTGGCCAATTTAGTAATGTCCATACTGAGACCTTGGGCGGGGGTATCTGTCTGGCGTACGTGTACGGCGAGGCAGGAATCCTCTAAATGCTTCCATTTCTCGAATCTTGAGATCCTCCTCTAATCCAAGCGCCTTTTTTTGCTCTCTCTCGAGCTCTTCTTGAAGACGTTTTGTTGTTCGTTTGGCCTCGTCAAATTCAATTTTCCTTATTTCTTCTGTATCTAGAACCTTCTGCTCCAGCATATCACAGAGTTCTTTGAGTCTTTCCTGCTCTTCTTGATCTCTTTTTTGCGAATCCCGCAGAGCTTGAATCCACGACTGCATCTCCTCCAGACGTCTCCAGAACTGTGTGATATCTGGGTGTTGGAAGCGTCGATCGTTATCCAAAAAATTCCCACTGCTCAAGTTGTTCCTATTTTCCAGATAAATCAGTACTTCTGTCACGCTTCAAGGCTTCTGCTTACGATGCTGAAGTGTTCGTAAGGTTACACGAAGCAAAGGCCATGACGATCCTCAAGAAGAAGTAGAAATGGCCTTTCTTAAATGCATTGTGATAGAATGAGTCAGCCTTTCCACACACGAGTCATGGTTTACCGGAATAATTACGGATCAAAAGTACTTATTGTAACAGTCAGAACTTACATAGAAGCATGCCATGAACAGCTAAGAACTGGACCACGGTTGTACCTGCTGTACCTGGTTCTATTTAGCTAAATATAGATTAGTGTTTCAGGCTATTATTGGCACTCAGGGGCTCACAGGTCAAGCGCCCAGTGTTCATCAGGTAATCAGCACTAGAAGGCCTCAAGTACGGCGTTGTCACTTATGCTCAAGCCATGAGATCAAAGATCGGAAGAACTCTACACCTGGGCATAAACATTTGCCACTTCACACCGTCTTCCTACACCCGACGTTCACAACTCTGTAACGATGTCGCATTTATTGCAGAGAAAGCATGAGTATCTTCAGGCCATATATCAGTAAGTAGATCCACTTGGGCAGACATGATACCAATTTCATATTGACTAGAGAAAATATCCTGGGCTCTGGTGAAAATACTGGAATGAACTTGATGTAAGGTCGAGATGGATATTTCAGCCGCATTCGAACCTAATGACAAATAACATCACAATGTAGTGGCCGCCAAGTTATGAACGACCACGTACAAAGGTATGTGGGCATAAAACCCAATTTTCTATGGAGTAAAGAACTGTCTACAGACACAGCGAATATCCCAAGCTGTTTGCCTTGACTATAGGTATAAATCAGTATAGCAATCCATGCTATCGCCACCTTCAAGGCTGTGTAGCTGATACTGATGCGGTGGATGCGTTTCTTCTCGAGGAGTTGGGAGTTCCAGAAGCGCAAATCACAAGTCTTCGAGATTCCCAAGCAACTAGACACCCAATCATCAAAGCCATTGAATCTTTCATTGTGGATCATAGAATTGAAGAGAACAACCCAATACTGATATACTTTGCTGGACACGGCAGTGAAGCTAAATCGCCCGCCGGTTGGTTCTCTGAAGACTCTAAGAGCCAACTGCTTATACCATATGACTGCGGAGAAATCGTTGAGGGTCAGACCATTCACGGCATCCCCGATCGCACGTTTGGTTGGCTCCTCAAACAGATCGCTGACAGCAAGGGGCACAATATAGTGAGGACTTACCGAATTCTCCATGTAGTGGTCACTCGTTGAGAGTCATTTTTTACAGTCAGTTGTCCTTGATAGTTGCTGTTCTGGGTCAGGAACTCGAGCAATACCAGAGCTTTTGGTTGCCCGCAAGGTTAACTATAATCTCGAGCTTCCTTATAATCTTGACGATCGCCTCCATCCGAAGCACTCAGGCGAGACAGGATCAAAGGAAATTCACATAGCTCCTGGTTTCGACAACGGTGGTTTAAAGTCGCACGTTTTGCTTGCTGCTTGTGGATCTGGTGAACTCGCTCGAGAGACACATGGACGTGGTGCCTTTACACAGGCGTTGTTAGACACTCTTCATGGAAGAAACATCCAAAAAATCACTTATTCAAATCTCCTCCACCTAATGCCAGCGTTGTCAATGTATGTTTGCCTCTGATTCTGAAAACGTAATTTCCGTTGACAAAGAAAACCAGGCAAAATCCTCAGTGCGAGGGTGCATATAAGAATCGCATCATTTTCGATGGCAAAGTACCACTTCACCATCGAATTATATACAAGACTTCCTTGGACTCCAGAACATTGAAAATATGCGCCGGCGCAGCCCATGGAATAACAGCAGGCTCGAAATTCTCGATTTGGAGAAACGATGGAAGCTATCTAGGCAATGGACGCCCATTAACGACTGTCGTTGTGGGCATAATAAATCCACTTTCGTCGGTGGTAACATCGGACTTTGATGAAACATTCATTTCTGTCAATGGAACCTGTTTCGTGGCGGAGCTTATCGAGCCTGGGAAAGCACCCGATTTACGTGTCTACATTCCACCTGATCCACAAATGAATGTGGTTTTCAACTCGTTATTTGGGATGCAACGAGGCCCAGATAAAGCTATAATGAATTTCATCCTATCAACAATAGAAAATGCTCACTTTTCAATTGTCTGGGAGAACGGCTTTTGTATTGATATCCACGATCTAGAAGTCAATCAACATGGATTGAAACGGCTTCCACATGTTATACCTTTGGGCACAGACGCATTCATGATGCGCAAGATCTTCCACGGTCTTGCGCATTACGAATATCACCTTCGCCGCTCGAATACCATGCAGTCGAGACGCAGCCCTTTGCGAAAGAATGTCAGCCTTGAAATATACAGGACCCCCCCTTACAGCCGCACGGACGTATCAATTTCTCCTCAGGGAACCAATTTGAATGACCCTGAAAAAGGTATAGAATTGATCCAGGACGATTCGTGGTACGTTTTCAAGCTCAATAATCAAACGACCGTCGATCTCTATCCTGCGCTTTTCTACTTCGACAACTGCGATTTGAGCATCCGTGAGTGCTCCTCAAAGAGTGTGTATGATGTTGCTACATTGCATGTACAGATTCACTGTACGAACCACCAAGTGGACAAAACAAGGTTGATCCACCGCTCAAAGCCGGTCAATCGCTCACCATTGGTTACGGCGGAGGAGGCGGAGTTCCATACGTTTTCAATGTTCGTCAATCTCAGGCGTTTGAAATCGGGTTTTTGAAGCTTTTTCTGGCCACCGAATATTTGGATTTTTCGAACATAGGACAGGATTCACCGCTAGAAATAAACAGCCGAAGCATGGAGCAGTTTCTATCTAAACGAACTTCTGGACAGTGGGATACCATACTTGTACCATTCGTTGTCAGGAAGCGGTCTTTTTCCAGCGGCACAGCAACAGACAGCCCGTGAGTAACAACAGTTGATTTTTCAAGCTAGAGCTGATGGTCTTTTGTTTGAAGAGACCGCCTATCTTCCACCAATAGTGTAAGTTTTCTCAAGCCAGACGCACGTTCACTCTCATTTTAGTCCGTCCAGAACGCATTTTTAGAAACTTTCTCAGGCCGCACTAGGCTCATTGAAACCAATGGCAATGCACCACACGCACAAAGGTCATCGAAGCATCTGTCCAACCACTTCGAGCAATGAAGACTGACATGCAGCGAACCAGTACTGGGACGATTTCAAATCATGGAGGCATGCAGGACTTAGAGAAGGTAATGGGAAAGATGCTGGATGGACTCGGCCAAATGTCAACTGTTCAGGAGCAGCGTTCAAAGGAGTTGCTTGATCTGAGAAAACGATTGGAAGCTTTGAATGATACTCAACTTGGGGAAAGACTGGGCAGCCCTTAATGCGAACTTCCTGCCCATGGCACAAGCGAAATTGTATTGTGATACTCTCATTTTTGTTATAATATATATATACAGGTGGCAATAGCACGGAAATAAATACGACGACTATTTGAATGAAACGTATCATCATTAAAATCATTCTTTATTCTCATTCAATGGCGCGCGACGCTGAACAACCGGGATCAGGATGGTATCCCACCTCTCAGCCTTCGGCCTTGGACGGTATTGACCTAATCCGCGATCAATATCGAAGGGAGAGGTTTGAGAGATGTAGGAGAAATCAATAGGCTTAGTCGATATAAATAACTTGAAGAAGCTGACATCAAGGTGCTGCCCGTCTTTGAGGGAGAAACAAAATGGCTCTCGTCCACCGCCGAAGCCATAGCCAATAGTAAGTTCTCCATTAACTCCATTATCCTGCCTTGGTAAAGGAGAGTCCTGCTTGTAAGATAGATTGGGCAGAGCGGGACTTAGATAACAGTCCTCTGTAAAATAGTATAAATCAAACCGAATGAAGTAAAAACAAGACTAACTTACTGATGCTGAGGTCGGTGTTGTCAAACCAAAATAGGTATGGATATAAGTCGAAGTTAGACTCGTTGACCAACTTGATCCCGTAGGGAATCTCTTCATTAACGTCCACATCAATAGTGCCGCTGTTACAGAGATTTTTTCCGAAAGCAACGAGGTCATCGTCATCGTTCTCCTCCAGTTCATAAAACTCTAGACGAACGAGGCTTGTGAGTTTGGAATTGCTATTAGCTTTATTCAGCTCCCGGTAAAAATGTGCGATGCGGCTGAATGTCCAGCCCACCCTATCGGAATCAACGATATCAACTGTCTTGAATTGTTGGGTAAATCCATACCGCGTTACTCGTTCATCTGCTATCTCAAACTGCACATCCGCCCCCTTCATAGTTGCCTTCAAATGTGCAATACTTTGATCAGCCACTAGGGTGATATTGTGCAAGTCGTACTTATGGTTGTTGTGATCATTTCGGACCGACTCGAACACGGTGAAAAAGGAATTTCCCTGGGGGACAAATAGTCGAACATCCTCTTTTTGTCCGGCCTTGGTTTGAATAGCGATACAAGGATTGACGCCAGGATATGGGAGGTCGTTAAGAGTTGAGGTGAACGCAGCCACAGACTTGACAGTGCCAAGGGTCAGCCGTTTTTCGAACCTGAGGTCGCTTTCTGAGTAGATAGAAAATTCGGCGCCCTCTGTCACCCCGTGAGCAGAACCAGCTTCTACAGTAATTGAAATATGCCCCTGCAAGGTGCGCTCCCCAAAATTGACGCGGAAGGTGCGAGCAGGCGCGGCCACTTTAGCATTGAAAAGTATACGATGCTGATTTTTGCCTTCACATTGTGGGTTTTGACTATTTTACATGGTCAGCGACTATAATCAAAGGAACGAGGAACAGAATTTACCCTTGGATGGCGTCCATCTGCGTCAAGATATCACAATACCGTAGCTTATCCGGGGAATGCGTTTTGAAGAGTTTAAGAAGAGCTACCGAGAAGTTCCCATGGCCGTTGATCTCTTTTGCCTGCTCTGACGCACCGCAAGCTGCGATGAGCATATGCGATTGCAAGCCTGCTGGTCGATAATGATCAATAGTTCCCTTTCTCCGTGGCTCTGTAGGTTTTCCTTCGACCTCTTGCAGATTTGCATCCCGAGATATCCTTTGACGAAGGTTTGCATCAATTGGTCCTTCGATCTCTATAGAACGTACGATGGTGGTGGAAGGGTTATTACCAATGTCCCTGGTGCCGGATGCTGAATGGCAACAATCCAAAATGACGGTCTTCAAACGTGAGACAAATGTCAAGAGAAAGATGAGCTGAAAAAAGACTCACAATATTGTCGCCTTTCTGAGCTGCAATGCTTCCAATTAGCCTCTCAATTTGTCGATCGGTAATGGTCGCAATTTCTTCTCCCGGCTCCGAAGAAAAGTCATATGGTACAAGCATCTGTATCTTCACCCCGGGATTCACTCCTTCTGCGAGCTCTGTTCCATGACCAGCGTAAAAAATGACTATCGGGTCGTCCGTGAGGATCAACGGGTTTGTAGCCATCCCTTCCAATGCTGCGACGATGTTAGAACGCGTCGCGTGCTCGTTTAGCAGGACCTTAATCTGGTCTGCCGGGACATGGAGATCATTCTCGAGGTATGACCTGAAGGCGAGGGCATCGGGCTCGGCGCCATGGAGAGTGCTGAACTGCTTGACCTTGTAACGGTTAATCCCGATAATGAGGGCAAATAGACGGGGTATGAGGAAAGCACTGGGAGCAGGGGAAGGGAAGTGAGCTACTGACATTACATATACTTAGAGAGCGCTGGGGAAGAAACTCACATTACCTATAACATCCCTTCCTTTATCTCTTATTCTCCGCGGAACTTCAGCAACTCCAAGTACGACTCTAGGAAGGAGAGGCTGTGCGTCTGATACCGATTAGCTGTCAATAGGTGCCCAAATTCACGGCGCTTACTGGAGTGCACACTAGCGCCTTATGCAGTAGCTTTTACGTCTGGGGACTCACTGAAGGCCATCAATGACATAGGATGATGATTCACCGAAAGTGATTACCTACCGTGGTCATAAGGAGGACAGATATCACTACAAAATCAAAATCACACTGAACATGCGTGGCCCGTGGGGTATGAATGAGCCAAAGGGAGATAAGGGGGCGTTATTTTTGTCGTCATTCACTTTGAAAGCCGTGTTTGGCCCTTTTGGAGTGGCGTCGGAGGTTATATCGGAGAACGTCAGTTTGCTACTTCTCTGATCATTTGATCGACTGGTGAGCCAGGCTCCTAAAACCAGCCTCTAGTATCGCTCGCAAGAGCTTCATCTGAGAGCGGGACGCATGTGTTTCATCAGAGAGCAAACACGGTCAAATATTTTGATGTACAAACAAAGCTAAGAGCTCAAGCTCGCGATATAGAGGCTGGCATTTTATAGATTCACGTGATCTGCGTGGGCAACCGTCAAGGTTTTTTTTTACAGTGTGACACGCAGGCGCGTCACCAGAACCACGCCCAATTTGGAACTGCTGAATTCCCCCCTTGTCCACTACAATTAGGAGGTAAACCCCTTTCCTCATGTCGATTTAGCCATGCCGTTTGTTCAAACAGTTAAAGATAAATACAATTGGCACAATTAGCAATTATGCTGCTTGAATAAGTGAGAAACACGCAAGGTAACCTTCCCATGGTGTTATTGTAATGAGTGCAAGTGCATGGGTTCACCTAATTGTACACAAAAATATGGCTCTCCTGCTCATTCACACTAGAATTATGGTAACAGTAACAGTAGACACATTATTAAAGAAAACTCACACCTAATTTGCATAAATACAGGGGAAGGAACTTAATACTTGAAATAATTATTGGATTAACAGCCCACAATGCCTCTCCCTTGTCACTCTGCAGTCGATGATGTTCTTCGTGCCTTCGAGCATGCAAGCATCAATATCGGCGGCCTCCTGCTGTAAAAAAAAACCTTGACATTGCCCACGCAGATCACGTGAATCTATAAAATGCCAGCCTCTATATCGCGAGCTTGAGCCCTTAGCTTTGTTTGTACATCAAAATATTTGACTGTGTTTGCTCTCTGATGAAACACATGCATCCCGCTCTCAGATGAAGCTCTTGCGAGCGATACTAGAGGCTGGTTTTAGGAGCCTGGGACGTTAATAGTTGTCAGAGTTTCGTTGAAACCTCGGATCAACGATAAGATTAGATAAGTCCCATGTGACTGGTTTGGAGTCTGGTGTTTGGCCTTTTGGAGTGGCGTCGGAGGTAGTTTGTTGTTGTCTATTTTTGGACACGGCTAAACCCGACTCAGAAAGTCACGCTCTGGTTCACTACCGAGCCAGTTTCCTCCCATCGACTTAGCAGGCGGGCGAACTTTCCTTTCAACTAAATTAGGTTGGCGTTATTTGTGCCCAGAAACAAAAACGTTGAGTGCCGCATTTACGAAGTGGGTCCACCTATCGACATTTGTATACTGTCTCCTGGCCACCTTACCGAATAATTTCTCCCACTAGTAGTAGCAGTGGTAAGCATTGATCAACAATATATTTTGCAGTAGTACTACCTAAGGAACAATCCGGCTTCGCTATAATTGGCACATTATCATATCCATATCTTCTTCTCCAAGCCCCCGATCGATTGTGATTTCCTATGCAAAAGAAGGTAATTGAGGCTCAATGAGTTGAGGCCATCGGCGATGAATGACTGGAACAAGAATTGAATCCCAAACATCATTACGTTTTCGCTTCGGAGGGGGCTTCTGTGCCATGCCTCTTGTTACCACAAACGGTGATTCCTGTTCCATAAGAGAAAAGTCAACGGGTGCAGTGCAGACAAATATCTTTAAGAAGTTAACATCCATGTCTCGCCCCGGCTCAAGTTGGAAATAGAATGGGTTGACACCTCCTGCACCATACCCAATTGTCAGGCTTCCATTCATTTTCAAAGGGGAATCAACCTTGGCTCCTTCAAGCGCAGTTGATATACTTTTATAAAAAGGTCCTGGAACACTGGAAAGAGGCAGGTTATAGCATTGTAACACAGTGACAGGCTTACGAACTTACTAATGCTCAGGTTAGTGTTGTCGAAGTAAAACACGTAAGGGTAGAGATCGCGTCCGCTTTTATTGATTAGTTTTAAGCCGTAAGCAGCATCCTTCACAGGCACAAAGTCGATGACTTTATTCCGACACAGGTTTGTTGCGTTAGCGGGAACGCGGAGTGTCACCTGCTCTGCTTCATCATCCTCAAGCTCGATTTCTTCCAACTGATGGAGTTCCATTTCTATCTTGCCAGCCAGTGTAGGCTCCTCTGGATATCGATTCATTGAACTATAGAAGTGCGCGGCACTGCCAAGGATACCTGCTACGGTTTCCACATCTGCGGGCATAGGGTTAAATGTATGGTTGAAACCATGGCAAACTGCTCGAGCGTCTTTGAGCTCAAAAATAACGTTTCCATTCAAAGTGGGAGGGTCTTCTGGTGGATTGGTGCCATCGGCTAAAGGCTCGAAGTATGCGGATAGATGGGCGTTGTCGGCCTGGCTATCAAGCACGATGTTATTCAACCCGTATTTGTGCTGGAAGTCACGGTTGTGGCACGCCTGGTCGAACAAGAAACGGAACTGCGAGTCCTGAGGCGGGATATACAGGCGAAAATCCTCCTTCTTCCCAAGCTTCGTATACAATGCCTTCTCGTCCTTTTCCAGTACGAAGCTATCTGCTTTCAAGGTAGATGTGTAAGCATTGACGTCCGTGACCTTCAAGATAATATTTTTCGGTTGCTGGTCTTCCAATAGGGTGAATTCTGCACCGACAGTGATGCCGTGTACAGAACCAGCATCCAGTATAGGATGCCCTGACGGTGGGTCACTCGGGCGAATTGAAAAAACTTTAAAGTCGTTCACTTTGAGATGTCCATTAAAAAGAATCCTGTTAAGATTCTGCCCTTCAAAATGTGGATTTTGTCTGCGGGAAGATAGTCGTTCAAAGATAAATTCAAACTATCAAGAATTTTCCTACAAACTTACCCTGGGATAGCGTCCATTCGAGTAAGGACACTTGAATACGTCAATTTCTCAGGAGAAGTGCTTTCAAGAAGCTTGAGGAGCGCGAAAGAAAAGTTTCCATGGCCATGCGATTCATGCGCTAATTCGGAAGAGCCGCAGGCAGCAAGAAGGACGTGAGAAGATTGGCCACTGAGTTGATAAGCACTGGTTCCCCTGGTCATGGGCAAGCCGTATAAAATATCCTCCTCGATATATGGATTGTGCGCGTTGTTGTCCAGCTCTACTGAACGCACGCGAATGTCACCGTTAGCGTCTCTCGTCCCGGATGCTGAGTGGCAGCAATCGAATATGACTGTCTGATTACGATGCTTTTACGTAAGTAAAACTTCGTTCTTTTAGGAGGACCTTGATGAAACGCCTGGCCGTCACGCAGCATCTCAACATTTCTGCAATCAGAGCAAATGGCGTGCTTGGGCGGGACATATCCGGTACTTTCTATTATTAGAACTGGCCGGTCTGATCACTCTGGCGATGCTGTACTGTATTCTGTGTGCTTGCGCTATAGTTTTAGTTTGTAAATGACTATAATGTGTAATTCCTGTATTTTATATTTGATCTACATTCCTTTGTGTTTTATTTTTACATTCTTGCTGGCATTTGCTGGCTGTTTAACTGAGGTGGCTATAATTGGCCGGGATTTTTATTAGCCGGAATGCTTGGTAATCGTGCTTTCCGGGACAATTGTGTTATAGCAACACCCCGACCTATATTTACGCTGCTGGCAGGGGATTTTTTAGCTACGGAAAAAATATAAAATAATAGCTAGCTTGTTTTAGTTTTAGACGAATTTACCTGCCAAGTAAAAGAAAAATATGACCCACGGTGAAAGATTCACCATGTTTTATCTGCTACAAAAATTTTACAGTAAGTTAATTGTTTCGTTTCTAAGGCATTTAAGCTTGAATACAATTACACCCAAAGATAACAATTATCAGAAATTTACACATCGAGAAAATACTCCGAAAACAGCATGTTTTCCCTATTGGGAAATACGTTGTACAGAATACTACAGATGTAAGTTTTTTTACCATCCAATCCAAAAAAACTTACATCTGTAGTATTCTGTACAACGTATTTCCCAATAGGGAAAACATGCTGTTTTCGGAGTATTTTCTCGATGTTGTAAATTTCTGATAATTGTTATCTTTGGGTGTAATTGTATTCAAGCTTAAATGCCTTAGAAACGAAACAATTAACTTACTGTAAAATTTTTGTAGCAGAATAAAACATGGTGAATCTTTCACCGTGGGTCATATTTTTTCTTTTACTTGGCAGGTAAATTCGTCTAAAACTAAAACAAGCTAGCTATTATTTTACTAATATTTTACCGTGGCTAAAAAGTCCCCCTGCCAGCAGTGTTAAGTGAAATGTTCTATCGATCCGGTGGTGGGGCGGGTTAGTAGGTGTTATTATACGGCACAGAGGTTTTATCTACACCGCAATTGAAAATGAAGGTCGTCCTTGTTGTGCTTGATTGGAAATGTGGCGTCAGTGAGTGGACGTATCAAATATTCTTGTCAGGTGGACAATCCTTGTTGGGTTCAGCATTTCTATTTACAGGTAAGGTGGGTATGCTGGTATGCTGGACATGATTACTTTGCTACATTCATGTCCATCAATTATTTAGCTTAAGTAATCGAGTCCAAAAACCCGATTACTTAAGCAATTTATTGGTGTTTAAGTGATTTATCTATAATTAGGCCGACTTATAATTAACTAGACGTTGCAATTGGATACTTGGTAATCGTGTTGTCCAGTACGATTATGTTGACAAACGTAAACTTTGTCTAGATGACAAATGTACGCTTTACCTATATTGGTATGTGATGCCATTTCATCTGCAACAAAGCAGACAAAACCGAACAATTTAAAACAAAGGTCGACATTGCTGTGCTTGACTGGAACTGTGGTGGTGTTGAGTGGCATATAAACACTTCATTCAAATAAATTTAAATGGACAGACATCCTTGAATTCAGAAAGTCTACTCTCATGCAAAGCGGCGGCGCTGTACCCGATAGCTTAATTATATTCATCAAGTGGTCTGCTTAGGTAATCGGGGTTTTCGACCCGATTACTTAATTATTCTCGTCATTGAGCTCGCTTAAGTAATCGTGTCGCAAAACTCGATTACTTAAGTATTCCGATCAATTATTTTGATTTCGACCCGATTACTTAACTGTTGAGCTCGCTTAAGTAATCGTGTCGCAAAACCCGATTACTTAAGTATTTTGGTCAATTGTCTAAACGTGTTAGCACTATCTAATCTAGCTGATGACATTTTTTATTAAGTATGAACTGGTCTTTTTCTATAAATGGTTCCTGTTCGTCTTGTGCTGGAAGTTTGTTTATGCTCTGGGTTGTGCTCGGAGTGGTTGTCCATTTCTATTAAAGGCTCAGTCTAGGTCGTCGTCATGAATGTAGTGTACATGCCAGAAAGGTGCCCTTGAGTCTATAATGTCCCACCAGTTTTCGACATCCTCCCAAGTGCGTATGCTCAATTCTCCTCTGGAGGTGTATTCATCCGGGTCGGTGTCTTTGTGTCGCTCTGATTTCCATAGGAATGGCCTCCAGAATGCGTCTGCCAGTTCTGGTACCAAACCACTTGCTCCTGATGGGGCGCTCATAAAGGCGACATAAGCTTGGATTATGGCTGGATCGAGACAGTCAAAAAGGGTCACGTCGCCTTCGCCGAACTCGTATATCAGCCGTTGTATATTTTCCTGTCCAGTGTCCATGTTATTAGTTCTGTGTCGGATAAAGCTGCTATAATTTATACGTACTATGAGAGTCTTTGCAGTGGCCATGTGTACCTTCTGCTGCTCCTGGGTCCATGATTTATTGCATCGCATTGCATAGCATGATCTGAGATGGTCCAGTGCGCAGTCATTGAGGTAAGATATGACTGAGACCAGTATTTTGCATGTTTTCGTCATCTTGCGCGTGTAGGGGGGCATAATTGTGCAAAAAATATTGCGTGTGGCTCTATAAGGCGATGTCATATGTTTTAGCGGTCCTCTCATTTCCGGCGGAATGGTACGGGAACCCGTGTTTCTTCCGATGGCGCGATTGATGTGTTTTTGAAGGCCCGGCGCTTCGCGAAATAGTGTTATGGAGATAACCAATTAGTATGTGGCTCCGTCTGATAGTTATTTAATGAATTATCATATCAAGCTGCTCCTATTTAATCAGTTTTTAACCTAATCCGTTGCGATTCGCATTTTAGTGAATTTCCTTTCTGTGTCCTCGATCTCCTCATCCTCTTCGAAAACTTGTCTGCGCTTAAGACGAATATGTTGTGCTGGTGCTGCGTTCATTGAAAGTCGTGACCGCATACGTAGTATGGCGGCGTTCTGTTGAATATTAGCTTTCTTTTCATTTTATTGAACATGTATCAGACTGGCCGTTCTCATTTTGTTGTCGAGCAAGAGAATTCCTTTTAGAATTGGCATCATCTTGTATCGCTTGTCCCTCGCTCGAAATACGACAAAGGAAATGCTGAGTTCAACTATGTCACCGATGCGAATGTTGGACGGCGAAATTTGTTTGTACCTACTCCCCAGTTAGATTTGGTCACTCAATATTTGGCGAGTACTTACTGGATTGCTCCTTCTTTGGTCACGATTCGCCATATGTAGTCCACATGGTTGTCCGGGCCATGTATGTAGGTGTCATCGACTAGTCTCTCTAGTATTCCCTCTGGGTCCACTAGGTCTCCGAAAGGTATGGACATAGTCCTATCCATAGTTGCGGTAACTCTGGAAAAATAACGTGCGCCTGTTTCAAATGCCTGGGATGCACCAAACATTGTACCGTGCCATTCTTCGAGTGTTCCTTCAGGAAATATGTTGGAGAATGCGACAAAAATATGTTGTATGTTTTCGTAGCACTTTTCAAAGGTTTGGCTGCCGATACCTGTGATTGTAACGCCCTGGCGCATATACGGTCGGAATCGCTTCATGTCCCTGATGTCATGTTAACCCTTCTTTCACATCGTTGGTGTTGATTACTTACGAGCTGTTGTTCCTTGTCACCGGTGGGAGCGTTTCTGCTGTCAGTATTCCCTGCACTCGCAGCGGAAATTCTTCCATTGACCCTGTGTCCTGGTCCCAGACGCTAAGGCGCCAGGACATGTTGCCTTCAGATTGCGATATCTGGAAGTCTTGTGCCTGTTTTTGATGCGGCGTTAGTGGATAATACTTGGTCTCGTTGAGTAGACTCACAGTTATACTTGCAAGTTGGCATTCGGGATGCAACAGGAGCCTTCCTTCAGATTGGTTCTGTAATTCCTGCACTGTACATAGTTGGTGTCAGAATATCTCTTTTTGCATGAATCATATGCTTACGTGGCCGCAGTGTCATAAAACTCGTCCATTTTGACTGGTACTTCAAGATGGTTTGCAGCGGGCGGGGGTGGGGGGGAGACAGGGGGGCATTCCGTCAACTTTCCTCTGATGTATGTTTCCGTTTGGTGTTTTTTTGCTAGTCTCCTGACCGCGGTCCTCCGTCGGGATTCGATTGCATGCTTGCATGTGCTGAGATGGTATCTGCGGCTGGAAGGGGATTCATTATTTGCCTGGTCGGCTGCATACTTTCTGGTGGTAGAGCGTGTTTTCACATACCGGCCCAATCGCAGTCCGTCTATTACCGGATTGGGGTCCTATTTCCGCTTACGTCGATTACGTTCTGTTGCGTACATCCTCCCTTGTGTTGGATGCCTGTCCCAATTCCGTTGCTCTTTAAAAATGCATCAAATTATTTGGTCCATATCTTCTGTGCTGACTGGACTTTTTGCTTTATCTCTCGCTCTTAGTCTGGGTTGATGGTTTGGCAATTTCATATTTGATGTGTTATTTTTATCTTCTCTTTCCGGTTTAGGAGCTTCTGGGGAGCCATGATCTCTCTTTCGTGCTCCCTGTTTCTTCCGCCTGTGCTTGATGTATGTTCCAGCTAGATCTGTGTGCTTTACCTCGCAATTTGACGTTTGGTCTGTCTTTTCGTGTGGTTGACTTGACCCTTTAAAAGGGACACTGCGTTTCATCAGTTTTTTCCCTCTGTACCCATCGATGGCTCCTAAAGTCGCTGTACGCCCCGAGTGGCAAAGTCAAGCAAGACATCCGTTCGACGTGATCCCTCGCCCGATGTCGAGTTTGTCCAAGAGACGCCGACAGGTCGGCAGTCCAATGCGCCTGGGCGCGTTGTTTCTGTCAATAAAAAAAGGTGTGTTAATGTCATTTCTATTCTATTCATGCTTCCTGAGCCATCAATGTCTCTTGTTATCATTCCCAGCACGGTTCGCCAGTCTGCTGTGAAACCCATGTCTGTCAAGGTCATTGAGTCGTCGAAAAAATTCAAAGCCAGGTCTGTAAATGTCTGCCAGGATTTCACCTTCATTAACATTATCTTATTGTCATTTTGATTCTTTCTTTTTTTCCTTCCATTCGTAGCTCTCCTGTTCCGGAGTACGTCCTATTTTCTTGTTCTTAATTCAGTTTATCCTCCATCTGACTTTTTATTTCTCAGCTTTCACATAGTAGAAGACTCCGATGGAGAGGTTGTATCAGATAATGAGTTACCCCCCTGACGACGTGGATGCAGAGGAGATTGGTGAATCAGGGGATGACGTTGATATGGATGAAGAAGAGTCTGCTGACGATGTGGGTTCTGATGTGAACACTAGCCTGGATGGGTTCATCGTTGATGATGATGCAACTCTTGACGAATCTGAACAGGAGAGGGCATCAGAGCCAGAGGACCTTGTTGCTTTGGGTCAAGGTGATAGGTATGTGTCTGTTGTCCGTTAGTTTCTTTAAATTTTTGTTCATGCTATTCAGCAGTCTATATCCTGACCCCCCTGTTCCTGATCGCCTTCGTGGCTCAAAGAGGTGTGCCCCTACTACTCCGCCATTGTCAACACGCAGCTCTGCGTGCGTATATTTCGTCTTTCCTATGTGCATGTCACTCAACCCTTACTATTGTTAGTCAAAGAAAAGCTCTCCCTGTTGCTGCGTCTTCCCCTATACAACGCTCTCCGTATGTTTGCTGTTGTTCATCAAATCATACCTGCTTACCACTTTGATTTCTAGGAAAAAGAAAGCCCGTGTTATTACCTCACCTCCTGCAACCCCTACTGCAGATAAAGATCTTCCTGTACATATGGATGCATCTTTGATGAAAATGGGTGCGGGTTCTGCGTAAATGCTTTGTTTTTGACCCTCTCGTGTTTGTCTGACGTATTATCTTTCAGCAAGCGCATTTTCAAAGACTCTTCGCTTAAATCTACTGCGGGTTCGAAGGCCATAAAGCTTCTTGATGCCTTGGAGAATGAGACGAAGGATGACATTGTCACGGCGTCGGAAGAGCCTGTGAGTCTAGATAATTCTGTCTTGCCGTGCGTGCCAATTTTTTTTTCTTTTTTTATGATATGTTATGTGTTTTATCTGACATCACGTATAGAACTGACCGCCCTTCTACGCGTACTCAAGACCAGGTCAAGGAAGATGTTAATTTGTTCGTCGAAGTCTCGAAACAGCCTAAAGCTGCCGTTGGTGTCAAGCCGAAGAAAAGGGCAGCGGCATCTACGAGAGCCAAGGTGAAAAAGGAGCTGAAAGAAGATGTTTCCGAGGAGCAGAAAGAGGATGCATCCGAGGATAAGAAATCCAAGGAAAAGAAAAAGTTTAACCTTTCTTCTTTGTCTAAAAAGACTGACAGTGCTCCTACTTCGACCGCAACCAAGCAAGAGTCAGCTAACTCAGCTCAAGGACGGTCAGACATACCTTGTCTGCGAGTCGAGTGAGCCCCTTTTTTTTTTTCTTTTTTTTTTTTCTTGTTGTGAATGTGTTTTAACGCACTTGTAACCTATATTATTTCAGGGCCCTACCTGCATCATGTGGTTTCGCGGAATCATTGGACAAGAGTGAACTTATGAAAGCAAATGGACTATATGATAATTTGCCTAACTTGCAGTATGTTTCCCGTTCATTTGGTTCATCATATTTTGAAGCGTGTTTACAGACGCGTTACAATTATAATCCCGCCAAAGGAAACTAGGGCATATGGCTTACCTACTATTGATGCTGTGTATGAATCTGGTGTCATTCGAAATTTTGATGTGGAGTAAGTTTGATTTTGTTGCGGAAGGGTTTTATCCCATTGATTCGTGTTTTTTAGGCGTGCTCT
>JADNYJ010000193.1:0-70200 GCA_015501075.1 Gymnopilus junonius
CCCATCTTCTTTGAAGTAGGGTATACACCACCAAGCTCATCTCATGGCGACTGAGCTTTCTGTAGCGGTAGGGCCCAACACGCCACACTCACTTGCGTCGCTGCATAAAGCAGCTGATGATAATCCGGGGAAGGCTGGCAAGAGTTGTTCCAGCAACCTTCTTACTCAGGGCGACAATTTCTGTCACTCACTGACCTCGACGGGGGTCGACTCGAACCACGGGTCAAACGAGGTGGTCCTTGCTTCAAGCTGCAGGCAGCAACTTGACTCTCTTTACCAGGGTCACTTGTGCCATCACCAACCATGCTCCCATCGGGGAGTATTATTCTCACTTCAACATCCCTGAATCCACCAGTTGCGAGTGCGGCTACCATACCCAAACTTGTGATCACCTATTCCGATCGTGTCCCCAACATGATCGTCACAACTATCCAGTTCACCTGGATCAGCTCGTTTCCTTTTTGAAGGCTAATCCTATGGCATTCGCCTTCAACCGCCCCCCTCGGGGTGTCGGATAACTTGGTTGGGCAAGGTAGGTGCTGTTCCTGCTGGCTGGATTCGGCGGTTTGGGGTACGCTCAGAACAGAGTCCTAATACTTGGCGGGCTTCGGCTTTGCTGGGTTGAGGGTGGGGGTCTGGGTTCTGGAGCTCCGGCGCTATCGACAGACAAGTGTGGCCCCCCGCTTTGGTGACCCGAAATGGTCTGCCTTCAGTGGCTAACACAGTATGCGCGCATCCTGGGCTGTTGGGTTTGGCTGGCGGGCCCCCTTCCGGTGCCCTTCTTTTACTTTGTTGGACCCCTCCCTTCAGTCGGGGCATCAACAAGAGTACGGGCCCATTGTTTTATGGTCCTAAGTTGGCCCGTGAGAGCCAGTCTCGCACTAGGCGTAGTTTAATGGTAGATTACTTCGGGTGTATGTACATCTGCGACCGGACTGCTTTCGCGCACCGGTATATAAATCCGTGATTTAAAAAAAAAAAAAAAGACACATATGATCACATGTACAGTCAAGTAGATCATCTGATATGCTCTTACAGACTTACTAAGTGCATCATGTGACTAATGTCATCTATGACTCATATCTAGTCATGAGTACATTACTAAGTAGTCACATGTCATGTATCATAGGTGTATATAAGCTGGCCCTTATGGTCAGCTATAATCTGAAGTCTTTAGTACTTTTAGCTAGTTAGTCACACCTACAAGCCTCACTCCCAGGTAAGGCATTAGTTAGTGTCAGAGCCTGCTGTGCAAGGCATCTAGCTCGCCATATTGCAGCTCAACACAGACTTCTAATGGATGGAGGGCACATTGGTTTGAAAAATTGAGCATGTTTGACTTTGAGGTTGTGTACGTACCTGGTGCAGAAAACATCCTCAGCGATGCTCTTTCGCAAATCTACTCCAACAAAGCACCTGGAACAGTGCATGTGCCAAGCAAATATACTGAATATGATGATGAGCCTGATGATCTGGGCTCCTTGATTGAGAGCATGGTGGATATGATTGCCATGCCTGTTTTGGTCAGTCTGGAGGGCGAGTTTGCATCGATGGCAGTGAACTTCATTGGTAGGTGCATGAAGAAGGCAAAGCTGCATGCAGGGGCAGAGACAGGATGTCCTGAGATGTCTGATGAGTTCACAGCAAGAACAAAGGACATGTTCAAGTTGAATGGTCTGAAGAAGCTTACCAGCAAGTTGCTGGCCCAGGGTAAGAAGCTGGATGCTGTTGACATGCCTGATTCTATTCCAGGCTCAGGTGCTGATGGTGGCACTCCAGTCAATGAAATTGGCATGCTGGATTTGGTCCCACTCGGAGGTCTTTACACTCCCCCCCATATTTAGGTTGGACTCCACTGGGAGTCCCAAGTCCCATGGGAGTCCAATGGATTCCCAGGGACTCCCAGGGAGTCACATGGGAGTTGCTGGACTACTAGAGACTCCCATGGGAGTCCCAAGGAGTCCTATGGGAGTCCCAAGGAGTCCTATGGGAGTCCCAAGGAGTCCTATGGGAGTCCCAACTTAGTCCCACCTAGTCCCAGGGAATCCCAACTCAGTCCCACTCAATCCCATGGGAGTCCCAACCCAGTCCCACTCAGTCCTATGGGAGTCCTTGGGAGTCCCAACCCAGTCCCATGGAGTCCCAACCCAGTCCCACTCAGTCCCAACTCAGTCCTGCCCAGTCCCAACTCAGTCCTACCCAGTCCCAACTCAGTCCCACTCAATCCCATGGGAGTCCCACTCAGTCCCAGGGAGTCCCACTCAGTCCCAGAGAGTCCCAACTTAGTCCCAGGGAGTCCCAACTCAGTCCCAACTCAGTCCCACTCAATCCCATGGGAGTCCCAGGGAGTCCCAACTCAGTCCCACTCAGTCCCATGGGAGTCCCAACACAGTCCCAGGGAGTCCCAACACAGTCCCAGGGAGTCCCAACACAGTCCCAGGGAGTCCCAACACAGTCCCATCTAGTCCCAACCCAGTCCCACTCAATCCCATAGGAGTCCCAACCCAGTCCCAGGGATTCTATGGAGTCCCAATAGACTCCCAAGGAGTCCCTGGGAGTCCCAGGGATTATGGAGTCCCATGGACTCCCATGGGAGTCCAGAGACAATTTGGGGGGGAGTGCTAAGTACTGCTTGTGCCATTCCTGTTGTTGATCAGCAGGTAGCCATCTAAGATCTTGGACAAGTTTGCAGCACCTGGTGACATTTATATGAATGAGGATGTTGATCAGGAGGACAAAGATGAGGACATTGTGACAGGACCCAGTGACATCTACTGGGCAAATAATGCTGGACAAGAAGCAGATGGTAATGATGATGAGGAGGTTAGCAAGGAGGAAGGTGATCAGGAGAGTGAACCTGAAGAACTTGATGACATTGGATTGGCTGGATGATTCCTTTCTGCACCCCATCATGGTCAAATGCAAAACCCATCAGTGTTGTATTCTAAGGGGTTAATAACCTTTGAAATCATTCTTAAGATTTAAGGCCTTAATATTGATTTTAATTAAGGGTAAATTAAGGTATTATTAAGGGCAAGCCCAAAAAAGGTAAGCATGAGGTCAGCCTTTGAAGTCGCCACCCGAACCCTCTAACTTGCCATCATCTGGCATTGGATCCTTGTCTGCTTCCTCATCAGCAAGCAGCTCCATCAGCCTCGCCTCTTCTGTATAGGCCTGTTGCCTCCAGAGGCACTGTGTTTGTTCCTCTTTGCTTCCTCCAAACAGCAGGTCCAATGACCTTGGCAGCCACTTTGACCTTCCCTTACCATACACCCTAGTCAGTAGCTCTAGTCAGCAATTATCAATGTGTGCATCATTCATGCAATGACCATCAGTAATATTACATTAGTCATTTTTAAGGCCTTAAGTTAAGGGTTAGGATTGTTCATCACTGATTCTAAGATTTAACTTAAAATGTAATTAAGGCTTAAACATTATTAACCCCAAGGCCTTAGCTTCAACACTGAAACCCATCCATCCCGCAAGGCCGCTCTTATACCACAGAGGATTTTGCTAATATTGGTTTTGATAGAGCAACATTGTAAATAGTATGCTTTTTCAATAATGATTTCTATTGCCCTGTCATCTTCAATACTAATGCATGTCCCATGCTTCCCTTCCTATTGTATCCTGTGAACACAAGACATGTCCCATGGGACATACCTGCACATCTGTGACAGACATCTGAGACTGGATTTGCAAATCTTGCACAGTAATATTTTCTCTAAATTTGAAATAGACAGGGCAGGTTCGATAGTGAAAGAACATTAGCATCCCCTACACCTAGGAATGAGCTGCAAATATGTTAGACCTAGCTTGGGATGAGCAACTGACCACAGAAAAGTCAATGAGCTGTGAATATATTAGACCTAGTTTAGGACAGGCAACTGACTACAGGTGATACTTCTCTGGCAATGACCTATCTATCATCTTTCACTGCTAAAGGTTAGGCAGACCATGTACTTATCATCCCATGCATCCACTCTCTATGTTCCACAGTGGTTCCATATTCAGTTCTACATATTCAGCATCTCACTCTCTCCTCTACCACAAACCTGTCCCACATCCCGACCCATGTCCCCCCTAACAATATCATTCAGGTCCCACACCCCACACATTTTAGTCCTGTGCCCCATCTCCCACTCTCCTCACCTCCCCTCACCTTCCTGCAACCCTCTGGCACCTTTTCTCACCTATGTCCCATGCTGGTTTTGCCCAATCCAACCCTTATTATATACTTTGGTACATTTCATTCCCTGCCCCAATTGTCGGGGCGAGCACCCTGCCACAGGACGCAATTGCAAGTTCTGGGAACACCGCTTCGATCACGATTGGATCGTAGCCAAATACCGCGAGGTACATGATAAGCGCGCACTCCGGACCTTGATGTCTAACGTCCCTCCCCTAGCTCGATAATGAGAAGAAAGGAGGACGTTAGAATTATTTCGTACAATTGTAACCAAAATTATGGTCATATCGATGTACTTTTAGACCGTCTAAAGGATTCTTTTGACATTATTTTCTTGCAAGAGCCACCGTGGCATGAGATAAGGCATGCCCCATCTTCGAGACATCGAGAAGGTGAGGCAGTTACTGGTGCACTGAACCACCCTGATTGGAAGGTAATGGTTTGGCCTGACCCCACCGGGCTCCGGCCTCGTGTTCTGACCTACGTTTTGACAAGGTTGAACCCCTGGTGCCCCGCTATGCGACGTGATCTTATAGATCACCGTGACATCATGGTGGTGTCTCTGTTTACCGGAGACACCATTGTTAACTTACTGAATGTGTATTCGGATGATAAGCACACAGCTATCGACTTGCTCACTGAGCAGGCCGACTTTCTCCCAATGTTTCATTACATGGGGGGCGACTTCAACTGTCACTCGAATAAGTGGGACCCTGGTGTCCTGCATCATCGGACGACAGCCAATAACCTGCTGAATATGGCAGCCACACTGGGATTGATGCTTTCTCTCCCAGTCAATCCGGGCCCCACTCACATCCCTGGCAACCCATCTCAACAAGAGTCGGTCATCGACCTCATCTTCGTTCAACCTACTGAGGAGCTGTCTGCAGGCACTCGGAGAGGTGAACTATGGCATGGGCCATCGGACCATGTTCCATTGGCCTGTTCCATTTCTGTCACTCCGGCGGCAGCAACTGCTCCGATGCACTCACTGCCACCGGATCAATTGGATGACTTCGTGTTGTCCATCATTGAGAAGCTCAGGGGCATTGATCCCTTGGTGCCGATCGACTCCCCGATCAGGTGGAGGCTGTGTCTTCGGACGTGGCTTCTGCCTTCTCGGTTGCTTGGCGAAAGTATTCCAAGATGATTCGTATCTCCCCTCACTCCCGTCCTTGGTGGGATGACTCCTGTGAGGATTCCTTCGATGCTTATCAGCGAGATAACTCTCGTGATAACCATAAAATCTTTCGCAGAGCTGTTAAAGCTGCTAAACGCAAGTTCTTTGATGAATGCATCACTGAAGTTGCCACTACTAACAAGCACCCCTGGGATCTAATGAACTGGATCCAGCAGTGCAAGTTACCACCCTCCGAGGCTATCCAATTCAACGGACAGCCCTGCCATGATATGCCCTCCCTCTGGGACGCCCTTCATGGCATGTACAATTCGGCCTCTGACTGGACATATGACATTAGTGGTCTCACCTCCCTTCCTGATATGGAAGTATGAGAGTGGACTGCCTTTTCACTGTTGGAACTGAGGGAGGCCTTGGCATCCTGTTCTAACAACTCCGCGCCGGGTCCTGATCATATTAAGTGGTCACACCTTAAGGCCATTATTCGCGACGACCACTGTCTTCAGGTGTTCGTTCAGTTAGCTAATGCCTGCCTTCGGGTTGGGTATTGGCCTCTCACTTTAAGGAGTCCTTGTCGGTGATCATTCCGAAACCGAACAAGCCCTCATATTCCACACCTAAGGCATTCAGGCCCATTGTGCTCCTGAACACCCTTGGCAAATTGGTTGAGAAAATGCTTTCCAACCGTATTCAATTGATGCTGTTAAGCATGATATCTTTCACCCTAATCAACTCGGTGGTGTGCGTCAGCGCTCCACTGAGGATGCGGGCTTGCTCCTCATGCACCTGGTGCATGCAGGGTGGGCTCGCGGCTTAAAGACCAGTGTCATCGCCTTCGACGTGGCACAGTTCTTCCCTTCCCTCAATCACGAAGTGCTGATTGCGATCCTCAGGAAGCAGGGCTTCCCTATTAACGTGGTGGAATTCTTTTCATCATACCTGGTGGCCATTCCACGTCGTATGCCTGGAACGGTTTTCAATCTGACCCCCGACAAGCTGATGTCGGGGTGGGGCAGGGCTCTGCTTTGTCCCCGGTACTTTCGGCACTTTTCCTTGCACCAGTGCTGAAGCTCTTCATGCAGAATGAGTCGGTCTCTGATACCACTCTGCTCTCCTACGTCGATGACGGCACCCTCATTGTGCAGTCAAAGACCCTTGACGCCAACTGCTTAGCCTTGAAGAGGTCCTATGCAGTGATTTTCGAACTCTTCACAAAGTTTGCCCTCGCTCTTGAGCACGACAAAATGGAGTTATTCCATTTTGATCGTTCTCACTCGGAGTTCAATCCGTCCATGGATCTGGGATATGCTCCCTACACCCGTGACAAGCGTCTGACGCCCAAGCCATTTTGGTGGTACTTGGGTTTCTTCTTCGACCGGAAACTGACATTTCACGAACATGTCCGGTATTACTCCACCAAGTCCTTCACCACCGTTAAAGCGATGCGGATGCTTGGTAACTCATCTAGGGGGCTTACGCCCATGCAAAAGCATCTGCTTTACAGGTCTTGTGTGTTGCCTATCACGACATACGGCCTTCGCTTGTGGTTCTTCCAAGGCGCTAAGTGCCAGGGAACCATTAAACTACTGACCAGCATGCAACGTCATGCTGCGCTCTGGATTACCGGTGCATTCCGCACCTCCCCAACTGGAGGGATCGAAGCCCTTGCTGGCCTGGTCCCTATCAACTTAGTCCTGAAACGTGCTGCTGCAGTCGGTGTTCTGCGCATGGCGGCCCTCTCAGACACTCATCCGGTGCACTCCCTTCTGAGTGCGCCCTTTTCCAAAGGAGCGACTCCTCACCCTCGCTCTGCTGCCTTTATGACTGCCCCACAACGCGCTAAGGTGGGGGTACTGTTATGGACGTCAATGACACGCTCCATGTAGTCAGCGAGCTGCTGGAGCCCTTTGCTCCAGAGGCTCATCCAGGCAGGCGATTCCTTGAGTTACATCATGGAATTCGCTTTGATATCACTCCGGCCCCAAGGATAAGGTTGGGCTCCGGCGCGAATGGTTAGACCGCTTCTGGGAGGCCTCGAAGGGGAACCGTCCACTCTGATCTGTGTCGGCGATGGTAGTCGCCCCACTGACCGGAACAAGCAGGCTATTGCAGCTTCGCTTGTCTTTCGCCAGGGAGTTGAGGTGCATGCATCTCGCTACGCGGCTGGGAGTGCTCTTGCAGAGGATGCGGAGCTCTATTCCCTTCATACTGCAATTGTCCGGGCTTGCGCCATGGACAACTGTGACTACATTGTTATCTTGTCGGATTCCACCAAGGCTTTGGGGAGTCTGCTTGATGCCTCCGTGCATTCCGGCCAGGGTCATTCCTTGGCTGTGATCCACGCCCTTACAGAGTGGTGGACCAGGGGCCCTGGCCGCCACATCTCCCTTCATCATGTCCCATCTTCTCTGAAGTAGGGCATACACTATCAAGCTCATCTCATGGTGACTGAGCTCTCTGTAGCGGTGGGGCCTAACATGCCACACTCACTTGCGCGCTGCGCAAAGCAGCTGACGATAATCCCAGGGAAGGCTGGCAGGAGTTGTTCCAGCAACCTTCATATTCAGGGCGACAATTTTTGTCACTCACCGACCTCGACGGGGGTCGACTCGAACCACGGGCCAAACGAGGCGGTCCCTGGCTTCAAGCTGCAGGCGGTGACCTGACTCTCTTCACAAGGGTCACTCGCGCCATCACCAACCATGCTCCCATCGGGGAGTATTATTCTCGATTCAATATCCCTGAATCTACCAGTTGCGAATGCAGCTTCCATACCCAATCTCGTGACCACTTATTCCGGACGTGTCCCCAGCACGACCGTCATGACTATCCAGTTCGTCTGGATCAGCTCGTATCTTTTTGAAGGCTAACCCCACGCGTTCGCCTTCAACCGCCCCCCTCGGGGTGTCGGATAACTTGGTTGGGCAAGGTAGGCGCTGTTCCTGCTGGCTGGATTCGGCGGCTTGGGGTGCGCTCAGAACAGAGTCCTAATACTTGGCGGGCTTTGGCTTTGCTGGGTTGAGGGTGGGGGTCTGGGTTCTGGAGCTCCGGCACTATCAACAGACAAGTGTGGCCCCCGCTTCGGCGACCGAAATGGTCTGCCTTCAGTGGCTAACACAGTATGCATGCATCCTGGGCTGTCGGGTTTGGCTGGCGGGCCCCCTTCGGTGCCCTTCCACTGCTTTGTTGGACCCCTCCCATCGTCGGGGCATCAACGAGAGTACGGGCCCACTGTTTTGTGGTCCTAAGTTGGCCCGCGAGAGCCAGTCTCGCACTAGGCGTAGTTTAATGGTAGATTACTTGGGTGTATGTACATCTGTGACCGGACTGCTTTCGCGCACCGGTATATAAATCCTTGATTTAAAAAAAAAAAAAAAAAAAAAAAAGATCCAAAATCTGGATCGAAGTTCCAGGCTGATTATGAGATCGAGCACCTCATAGGCACTGACCCAAAATATATATGTGGATTCTTACATCTCAACACGGCTGATCTCCTCTGTCCTCTGCACCTGAAGGATGAATTTGATCAGGATCCTGTGTAAAATATATGCACGCATTTTTCATTTTTTGACTGATATATTGTGCCAGGGACTTTACAAACAACATTACTGATGGAAAGATAATGATTACTAATGATGATTTCCCTTGCTTCATGTATGAAGCTGGCACAGAATATGATCCAAATGATGAAATGACAGGGTTATTTTGAGGGTTTCTTCTGGTTAGAGTAAGTTGCCTACATTCTTTATTTGAATGAATGATTCTGATATTTTTCATTACTCTGTGTGGCTTTCTGACATATTTTTACAGGTCCTTCTTTGGCCCTGCATGCGGGCCAAAACCCCAATAGAATGAAAGCAAAGCAGTTTGACCTTACACATGTGACAGGTCATATGATTGCATATATGGCCTCTCAGGTAAATGTCTGCTGGTTTTAATACTTGTTACTAATTTCATGCTTAAATTAGGCATATGTTGGTCTTTCATCTACCAATAAGTGGATGACCTTTATTGATAACTTCAACCTTGATGAGTTTTATGACAACATCATTGAGATGTTTGAGCAAAATGGGAATACCCCATTTATCAAGGACACCCTTGAATGGTGGAACACATAAGTCTTTCCTTAATTATTGTCATCACTGGTGTTATTCTCCTTCAAGTCAGGTTCCCGGTCTTTGACCCCTCAGGCAAAAAAGAAGAAAGCTCCAGTTCAACCAAACCAGTCCTGAAAAGGTCCAAGCCTGGCAGAGCGACTCAAAGCACAGCTCAATGAGAGGCAATGTGAGTTTGACAAGCAGCAAGCTGAGCTCAAGGCAAAGCAGCACTGACTTGAGGAGAAGCAATGCGAACTTGAGGAGCAGCAGCATGAGAAGCACGACCCCCATCAGCCAGAACGAGCACCCCCACCCCAATAAGGCCACCAAAAAATGACACCATGCCAAAGTCACGAGAAGGCCCAGGGTACCGAATCAGCTTCCAAGAAACAATCACACCAGCAGATGGTGGAATGGGAGGATGATGATACTTTTGGGTTGATGAAGGGGCACCAGCAGATGAGGATTGGGGTGAGGATGATGATAGTTGAGGAGTTGGGACCCATCCTACAAAGAAAGTCAAAGCGGACAATGGTGACTTGTATGAGAGTGATGAGGAGGAGGCGGAGGAGCTGGCTGAACAGCGTAGGTGAGCAGAGAGGGAGAAGGAAATGAAGAAGACCCAGGCCATGAAGAGGAGGGAGCGTGAATGCGAGGAGAGCACAAAGGAAGTTCAGGTAATGTCCAAATCAAAAATCTAACATGTACTATTGAAATGCTCAAACAATAGAAGCCCCAAGCAGGAGCAGTGCAGAACAGGTTGACTCAGGGAGGCCGGCCGATCATCAGAAGAGGAAAAGTCACAAGGAGGTTACTCCCAAGCCCTCAAAGCCAACTGGATGTCAGAATGCAAAGGACGATCAAAGGAAGATTGAGCCTTTGACCAAGGCACCCTCTCATTCCACTTGCTCATCTTCAAAGCTGGTATGTTATACTTCTTGCATTTGGCGGACATTTTCTGACTTGGTCTTTAGCCTTTGACGGAGCTCAACAGATCTGATCTCATGCCTGACAGGTCACCAATGCCTAAGAAGGTCACAGGGAGGAAGCATAAGGCCACTCAAGTTTAGTCACAGGAAGTACAGTCAAGGTTTATTTTTCTTTATTGCTGCATTCTGTTACCCTGCTCTCCTGTAGACATAGATCACTCCATGTCATTTGTCTTTCATAGTATGCTTTTGTAATTGAATTGCTTTTAGGGTGTCTTTCTATGACATGAATCGGAAGCCTTTTTAATGGGGATTTATGGCATCCTTGGGTGCCCTTTGGGCATAAATACATTGCAATGCATGTTGAAAAAATAGGTCATAAGGTCCTGTGCATTGAAATGTAATTCACCCATAATAGCCAATACATTGTACTACATAGGTAAAAATTTCAAGATATTTCAATACATAGACCCATCGATTACATCGATGTATGTTGAAGCAGCCTGATATATTCCAATACATTCCCATAAATTTTCATAAATGAGAATGTGATTCATCCTCCATGGGTATTGCCATACGACAGATGGGTCTTTATATTGCAATACCTAGAGCCGCAAATTCTGCAGTGAGTGCCAGGATTGTGACCTCATATATCACCATATGTCTCTATACATCTAACCATTTTTTTTATGATGTACAACACAAAGTGAACATGGGTGAAGAAGCTGCTATCTACATCTACGCAGTTTGCCCAGCAGTCTGACCTACATTGGTAAATGTTGTAGAGCACTACAACCCCAAACCCATGACCTATCTCAAATGGAAGAATGCTATTCTATGGGCTGACCAGCAAGCCAGGCATAACTTGATGAGGAGCACCCTCCTCCCTTCTGCTCCACCATGATTCCTACTATCCTGCTTGAACTTCTGTTATTGTAACAACCCCCTGACTAGTTCCTCAACTGGGGCATCATCTGGATCAATTACCTTGAACTACATGATGCTCTCCTCTGAAAACTTCTCTTTGATAAATCCCAAGCCTTCTACCAATTTGCAGTCCTCTATAATGTGCAAGTGCTGGGGATGTGGGGAAATAGGACACCTGTCAAAGGATTGCAAGAAGAAGAAGTTCAATGACCATGCTTGTGCAGTCCTGGAGCATATCAAGGGTCTAGATGAGGTGTATGAGGTTATGACAATGAATGCAGAGATGATTCATAAATTTGCAGTGGAGGAACCTAGAAACAACAGCGATGATGGAGAATACCTGGAGATCATTGACTGTCTTTTGTCTCAACATCCATTTTTTGTAGACTCCGACAAGTGATTGGTACATCCTCATCAGATACAATTTGTATAAATAACTTCCCACAACAAGTGACACCTTCTCCTCAAATCATACCATCCCCCCTTAAGTGCCACCCTGTAACCTGCACTGAGGTTCATGATAGAGATGCTCATAAGACTCATACCTGAAATCCAACACCTAATGGCAAACTCTTATGCTCCATTGAGGAGGGCCCTCTCCTTTCACTCCATGTTTACCCCATGCTAGCCACCCCTCCATGCCTTCATAAACCATAATTACCATCCAAAAAGTGCATTCTTGACCAAATTTGCAAGCTGTTTCCCTCTCATCCAAAAATAAAAAATGTTCTTAACCAGTGGGCTCATGCCAGTTGACAGCCTGAAATCAATGACTCCCTCATATGCTCTCTCTTATTCCTTGATGAACATCTGTTCTTACAAGTTCTTAAGCAGCTGAAGGAGCCAAAGGATCAACTCCAGGGTGTTGGCATTGATGAATACAAGGACAGGTTGCTGGTCCTCCCCATCCACCTGTCCTCTCTAGACAGCCAGATCCAAATTCTGGAGAATGATGGCCTGCTCAACTGTGGTGCTGGTGGCCAGAACTATGGCTACATTGATGACAAGTTTGTCACTGACCACAACCTGCTGATGACTTCTCTACCTCACCCCATCGCTGTCTACAATGTTGACGGCTCACTCAACCATGCAGGCACCATCATGTGAACATGTACCTTGGATATGCACATTGGTGATCATGTTGAGTGCATCCAGGTCCACATCACAAACACTGGGTCATCTAATGTCATTCTTGGTCTTGGGTGGCTATATCATCACAACCCTCTCATTGACTGGAAGCTGGGTAAAGTCTTCTTTGTGCATGGCCTCATCTAGTTCTCCATCATCGACTTCACCATCTGTAACAACCTCATGTCATTCCCCTGGCCATATCTATGATGATTCTTCTGCTATGCCTAATTCTTCTACTATGTCTGCTGGACCAGATGTCAATAACATTTGCTGCTCCTGGGAGGACCCAAACCTGATAGATGATAAAATAGAGGCTGAATGGTGGGAGATCCTCTGTCAAGAACTATATGGCAATAGTGAGAGCCTGCTATGTGTCGACCTAAATGCTAGTCTCTCTGCTGTTGATGATTCCATGGATCTAAGAATCTTCAACCACCTCCGCTGATAAGTTTAGGTAGTTTGTAGGTATGAAAAACAATATATATCACTTTTATTGAACCCAACAAATATCCTTGACTTGTGTAAGTTCTGGGGAGTGTAAGTATCAATGTCTTTTAATTAAGTTCACTTTTATGGGATTTTACAATGAATTGTAGGGGCTCTTTGGATAAAGGATCACTTTAATTGACTTTCTGGCTTAGGACTTCTCTAAACTTGAATATTCTCTTCTTGAGATAAAACTAGACTCTGGCTATGCTTTTGGACTGAAAGACTTCATACTTTTGTAGCTGAGTGATGCTCTGTCTACTCCCAACTACTCAACTAGGTCCTGACTTGTATAATAAAGCCTTTGCTTAATCTATCTCTATTCTGAGCTCAATTTTTAGTTTGTCTGAAGCTTCTGCACTTTTATATCAATCAAATGTCTTTCTATTATCTAGGTTTAGAAGCCAGACACTTGATTGTATTGCTATGACTTGAGGGGTGCTGTCTGCTTGCTTTTCTACACTAATTCTACTGGGTTTTTATACTATTTTCCTGGGTGTCTTACTAAGCTAATTTGATAAGTGCTGTGTAATTAATTATTTCGTCATTGGTCCGCTTCGGAGTGAGGGGAATTATGCCATTGGTAGGGCATATTCATCAAGTGCTGAATATTTAACTCATTGCCATTTAAGGCATTTTATCAGATTAATATTCCTGCTGTTGCGATCTTGCAATGGCCAGTACATTATGGTGTCTTTAATATTTTATCTACCTCACAGAGGATTTGTCTGAGCCCTCAGGGGATGGCTAATACATATGTCTAGGATAGGTGTATACTTATTAGTTTTATGAGGTAGCATGAGGGGACAGGTGTCCTTGCCTTGCATCTTCATATTACCAAAAATAGCACCCACTCCAACGTTGATCATCGTGGATCATTTCATCTCTGGTTACATTCCTCCGGATGATAAAAATAGATTACACTGCTTCGGAGTAATTGACTTGTTTAATCTGCCGTTCCGCATTTCTATATTGGGTCAAAAGGCTGTTCCCATTGTCTGTGTGCATCTCTGCGCTCCCTTGGTATTAATTTTAAATAACTCGAGGCCCCTACTAGTGTTGTAAGGACTGTAGTGATTCGCTTTTGTATCTTATAATAAATGATTAATGATTACTAGGTTATCATAATCATTATATCTTCTGATATTAAGCTTTTAATGTTTTAATGTGGTTTTCTCAAGTATATTCAGGATGTCTAAGCTCAGGAAGGCTGTCAACAACCTATATTAATTTATAGAGATGGCCAAAAATAATGGGGATGGCCCATTTTCACACATAACCATGTAACAGTCTCATCACTGCCACACCAGAGAAGCAGCTACAGGTCTTGACAAGTACCTCAAGGACTTTGCACCTGTATTTGCCAAAGTGGAATTTGACCAGCTACTGCCTGAATGACCTTGGGACCATGTGATTGAACTGAAGCTGGATGCAAAACCCATCTCAAGCAAGATATATCCATGGATTCACACTTAACACTACCACTAAGGCTACACAATATGGAACTTGCTCAGTGGTTGGACCATTGATTATCAGCAAGTGCCTATTATATGGCTACTATCTCTGTGATCCAGAAATATCATATCAAGGGATCATCATGTGCAATAGGTGATGAAGGGACAGTGCATAACAAGTATGGACCACTCATCCTGAGAGTCATCCACCTTCAATGCTGAGTTATTCTTAGCACTCAGCATCACCAGAGAGCCTCCCAGAGGAGGATAGCAGAGCAGGAGGAGTGCTAACCTTGCATGCTTAGATATCTGGCTGTCATCTCACTCAGCTGATCACTAAGCTGGCTGATATATACATAAGCACTTCCACTCTAGATGAGCAATTGTCTAGTCAGCCATTGAGGCCTGTGTCAGCATGACATCACCAATAGGAAGCCCAGGATTATAGTCTTTGTTCCTTTTAGTATCTCTGCAAACTTATTTGTAAGCACTCTCAAGAACATATAAAAGCCTATGTAAATTAGCTAAATAGCAAGCAGGTAGCATCCCTCAAGTATAGTAGCATACAATCAAAGTCACCTCTTCTTTTATAATTCAGGAAGGACTTGAGAACTGAAACAAGCACTAAGACAGTGTTAGTAGAGTCTAAGAAAGCTAGCTAAGCAAAGCCAGAGAGCTCAGAGATTGAGAGCTAAAGTTAGAAACTGTGCTCACAATGTAGAGTTGGACAAAGTACTATGAAGGTCATGTGATAGCCATTCCAGAGTCAGATAATAGTCTAGAGAGACAGCTAAGATAGCAGAGCCCAAGATTTCTCAGAAGCAGTCTTTTATTTTATTAACAAGTCATATCCAATTTGAGTAACAATCTATATACACAAAGTTCTACTATAGGGAATTTGGATATCAGAACCCCAAACTAACTTAGTAGAGCTGTGTTTTGTGTTTGTTCGAAGTAATTAGTTGATCACAGATTTCAGACTCAGTCCATAGCATACATTTCAGCATATTCATCATTGCTTCTTGATTGTCCAACAAGGAGTAACAATGACTCAGATGTCGCAGGAGTATCAATCATCCTGTCAATTATCCACTTTTCACCCTTAACTGTGGCTATTGGCTACAGTCTTTACTGCTTGTCTAGGCCTGTATTCTGTAGTATAGTAATTATGTGTTTAATTATGTATTTAAATCTATATAATGTCTTTGCTCTTATGAATTGTATGATATATTATTAATTCTAGTTCTAATACATTGGACCAGCTGTAAAGCTGGTATGAAGCTGACTGGAGACTGCCCAGGGAGATACAGAGCAGCCCAGAGTACTAACCTTAGATCAGCAAAGTGCTGTCAGGCATGGACTTTGTTTGGAGTAAAGTCCTATACAGCTTACATGAAGCCCAATTTCTAAGGGCTAAACAAGATAGAACCAAACAAGGCTCAATACTCAAGTCCATGATAATCCAGAACTCAGCATAGCCTCATCACCATCCAGACAAGATTAGAACAAATAGAAATCAACTAGAACCATCAGAGGCAGTACAGTGTGACACAGCCTTAGACCAATTAGTCAGAAAGTGACTCATCTCTTCTCAGTGCTTATCAAGATATGACTCATGCTGAGGTGTCTATTCAGCCACACCCAATAGGAAAGGTCTGCCAAGAAAGGAATAAGTCAGAAATGGAAATAATGACTCAGATAAGGCCAGAATCAGTTATTAATCTGGTTCCAAAACCTTCTAAAAGGTTCCATTTCTTACAAAGCATGCTGAATGAGCCTCGGCACTTATGCATTTTGATACTAGTCAGTAGCTTAGGTAATCTAGTTTTTGAGGATATAAAAGGCAGACTGAAATAGAAGAAGAAAAGAAGGATACAACATATTGAATACCTGTTATTCTGTTGTCCCTTCAAAGAAAAGACTTCTGTTGGATACCTGCTATCTTGTTGTCTCTCTATGCTTTTATTCTGTCCTCTTGTCCCTTGCCTGTACAGTTACTTGCAATACAAGGTTATTTGCTGCTTTTATTCTCATCATCTTATGCCCAAGCTTATATTTAATGCTGATCTCAACTTTGACTTATCTTTACTGCTTTACACTTGCATTACCTTCTTCATCACTGTCATCATCACCAACCTCCATGAGGTAATTACATCTATCAACTTCATCTTGCACCACATTCAAGTTGCTTTTACTTCATCATCACCATCTTTGTCCAGTTGCTGCCACCAAGGAGGACAGCCTTTCTAGGAAGTTTCTTCAGAGGTAAGCATCTTCGTGTTTGTATTAAATTCTCATATTTGGTTTCCCATCCAACCAATTCTAAGATCAGTACACATCAAGAAGTACTGTTTTTCTACTCACAGTCTTTTATTTACAGTTCAATTCAGATCCAGTAAAATTTCTAGATCTACTCATTATCCATCTTACACCCTCGGACTCTCTAGATGCTCATTAACATAGGTGGAATTGTGTGTTAATAACAGATTCATCACACTTACTGAAATAGCCCAACTGCCACTTGGTTTGATGAAACCCAGGTGAATACTTTAATATGCTGACAAATAGTGGAGCCTACCTCAAGGGGTTTTCTATTTGATACAATATTATTCTAATCACCATCTTTCTCAACTTGTTATATGAGCTATTCTGGTGATAAACAAGAATCAGAGTTACACCAGACAGAGAAAACTCAGGAACCAACCAGTCCAGTAGCATCTACAGGACCAATATCTCTAGGGCCATCTGCAGAACATTCTTCTGAGGAGTCTTTAGACTCTTCTGAACCTACTTTCTCCTATAACTCTATAGGCCCACCTGTATTCCAGACTTTTATAACTGCCTACTTCTGCCATACCTATCAGCTTATTCCCAACAGCAGCCTTCTTCAGAAAGCCAAGCTATCAATCCCAGACCTACCACACCTCCACTTGTTCAAATTATCAACTGCAACTCAGTTTTTACAGGATTTCTAGCAGCCACATCAATCACAGCACCTACTAGTTCTCTGCTGACTATGATAGCCATTTTCATAATAATAGGCCCTTTTGTATTCTGCTTGTTTGTACTGTATATGCATCTAGAAGACCTTCTTGTCCAAAAATAGTACTTGCTGATCCATTGCTATCTGAAGTTGAGGATGATAAGTCAGTGGGCGGTGCCTCCTCTTACCACTACTGCCATCACCATTGGGGGGCAGAGATGACAATGCACTCAAATTGCAAGAGTCAGCCTGTTTGGATCTGCTGTGTGCTTTGATAATCATGTTTTCACTCTTGTTGACCTATTCTACATCATTCCATCCCTAAAATTCTGCCAACTGCTTCAATTTGAGCAAAGCTGTCTGCTTCTGCCTTCCATATTTTATATTGTCAACCTTGGAGACTCAAAAAGAGTGAGTCCACAACTGGGACATGGTGGTGGACTCTACTTGTTACTGCCTAGTTTGTGCAGAGAGTAAATGAGAGATAAAAAAGCCAGGTATACAAGAGTTTCATGCTACTCAGTTCAGTGGAACCCAGTTGAATACTTTATTATGCTGACAGAACTATGAGGCCTTTTCCTAATGTGCTGAAAGCTTGCCAGGGCAATCCAGAGCACCCAGCTGACATTTTTATTCCACCTGCTAAGAGGGATTTATATATAGAGGGTCTCTCTTGGAAGGGCTACTTCATCTTAAATTTATCAAGAGGAGAGCCATTTTTCTCATCAGATTCTTTTATGTTTGACTTTCTTAGAATACTTTTTTCTACTAATGATATATATCTCTCTTGTTACTTTAAAATAGATTAGTATATCTTCTATGTTCTGTCTTAAACTTAAGTATTTTATAGGTAATATAAATAGCAGAAAACTTGCTTTTTACAAAGTACTACAGAATATCCCAGGCAAAAGTATTTTTTCTGAAAAAAAGAATAGTAGAATGTATGTCAAAATAAGCTGCATACTGTCAATATTTTGGATATAATTGCAGAGAACATCTAATTGATTATCCATCTTGTATTTAAATAGCTAATAGATTATTATTAATTATTAATTAGTTAATTATTAAATTATATATATATAAATTTTAATACTCTAAAATAAATGACTTGAGAAAAATCAACAAGTAAAATAATACAATAGATAGCTAAACTTTGTACCAAGTTTGCAAGTGATATAGTGATAGCACTTCTGAAATAAGTATAAATAAATTAAATATTAATTTATAAAATAAAAGTAGAAGAATACAGTACACAAATTATTGTCTAAATATTATCCTACTATTTATAGACTAAGATTTAAAGTAAACAAATATAACTTTTTAAAAACTTTCAAAAATTTAAGTATGATATTTAAAGTGATAGGACCCCTGACACCTTTTAAATTAAATTAATGTTATAATAATTTTGTGACCCTAAAATTAAAACAAACTTTTTAACAATTAGTAAAATGGAAGGACCTCTGATACCTAATAAAATACAAAAAGCTTTTTTAAAAGAATTTAAATTTTAAATGAGAATATTAAAAAAATTGATGTTACTGATTTTGTTGTAAATAATTAAATAAGAAGGACCCCTGACACTTTATAAAAATAAAAATTTTAATAAGTTTAGAATCATTTTGTAACCCTAGTCATAGCTGTTTAAAAAAGTGACGGATGTCACATATAATTTTTACAAGTTTATAGTATAACTTGTGCAGAATTTTCTTAGAATTTAGACCATCTAGGTATGTTTTTTCTAACATTAAACATACCTAGATGGTACTCAAAAGGGGTAACCTGAAGTGCCAACAGTTTCCTCAACAGTTGCCTCAACAATTTCCTCAACAGTTGCCCTAAGAGTTTCCCCAAGAGTTGCCTCAACAATTTCCTCAACAGTTGCCCTAACAGTTTCCCAACAGTTGCCCTAACAGTTTCTCCAAGAATTGCCTCAACAGTTTCCTCAACAATTTCTCCAACAGTTTCCTCAACAGTTGCCTCAACAATTTCCTCAACAGTTGCCCCAAGAGTTTCCCCAAGAGTTGCCTCAACAGTTTCTCCAAGAGTTGCCTCAACAATTTCCCCAACAGTTGCCTCAACAGTTGCCTCAACAGTTGCCCCAAGAGTTGTCTCAACAGTTTCTCCAAGAGTTGCCTCAACAATTTCCTCAACAGTTGCCCCAACAGTTTCTCCAAGAGTTGCCCCAAGAATTGTCTTAACAATTTCCTCAACAGTTTCCCCAATAGTTGCCCAAAGAATTACCCTAACAATTTCCCCAACAGTTGCCCCAAGAGTTCACTTCAGATTATCTATATTGTCATGTCTTTGTATCTAGTTGGCTGTAATGTCTAGACAAATAATATTGGATAAAATTTTACATCTAATTAATGCTTATATATAATTAATATTAATATTTAATCTAATCTACTTTATCCTATCTAATTATTTTATCTTATCTATATCTTACTGCTTAGCTAATTGTATATCTTATCAGCTTATCTTATCAGCTTATCTTATCAGTATCTTAAATCTTATCTCATTATCTATCAATTTAAAAGCAGTAAAAGCTCACTATCTGCTCATCAGATATGTATTTTGTCATTTGCATGTTTTTTTTTCAGGGATTTTAGAAAGCTAAATGTATATTTGGTTTCTAGATATAATTACAAAGCAGATAGAGTGCTTTTTATAGCCAAAAGAGCTTTGCAAGGGATGGATGCAGTTTTAAACATTTGGATGAGCCTCTAAAGTACCATAGATGTAAGTGTTATTAATAGATTTTTCATTAACCAACAATTCTGTACTTGTAGTTAACTCTCTTCTCTAATTCTAACACAAATATAGATTCTATAGTTCAATACCAATCTATTGATACTATATATGTGTCTATTAAGCTACTATAAGCTATGTAATAATTCAACAACTAGTATTACTATCATAGGTGTGAGTGTTATTAATAGATTTCTCATCAAACTTGGATTATTTTACTTCTGTTGCTTTTAATTCATTTGTTCCCTCAAGTCTGATGATATATATAGAATCTAGGGCTCAAACTAAACCTGCTGATACATACTTTGTTATAGTTTGGCCTCTGCATTGTAGAGAAAAATAGACATTGATATATGAGGATCTATCTAAGCTTGTGCAGTATCAACTAGTTGTATATTAGAATATTCCTGGGTGCATCTAAAGAATATAATTAATATTTTCCTGCTATTGTCTTTTGTAGAATTCACATGAAGCAGCTGTCACTATATGTGAGGTGTAATTTCATATTCATCTTTAGTATATGCATAGTTGATTCTACTTGACCTTTTGGATAGTAAGTATATACCAGAATAGTATTGATTTTCTTTAAGTGTATAATAGTCCTTTCTGAATACTACTATCTATGGAAGAAATTTCAAAGCTGGGAATAATTAGAAGATCTATAATTGAAGATAGATATGCAGACTCTATATATAAAGTGAAAATATACTAGCCAGTTCTTACTAAGGGCTCTTGGTCTAGTTTAACTAGGTTTGGCCAAGCTAGTCACTATATTAAACTCATACTACTTTATTTAAATAGAATTTGTCTTTAGAGCTTTAGCAGTACATGATTGATGTCTTGCTAAATAGGTTTTGTAAGTTTCAAGTGCTTTCAGATATAGTAGAGGTTTGGACAGAAAAAGAGAGCATTATGATAACTTGGCCATGGTGGTTCAATAGAGGCCTATAATATATATTATAATCCAAAGCTATGGGTAGAAAAGACTTGAAATTAGTTCTTGATAAATAGAACATGTTACTTGCAAATGCTATTATTTAATGAGAAATATATTATACTACTGCAGATCAACTATACAAGCTATTGAGAAGATGCTTTATAGTACTAAAGAAAATACATTACTCCTCAAATGCTATACCATGTATAAGAATTAATTACTTTACTAGGTGCATTAGAGTAAAGCAAATCATAAACTGGTAAATGTTGACATGACAATTACAGTATTCTTCTTAAATGAATAAAACATATGACTAAACTGGTGTTGATTAGAACTCTACTACTAGTAAAAGTATACTACATACCAGGCTATATAGTATTGGTTAGCCAATAGATAACTTGATTATGCATTTCAGTATCTATAGCAGTAATAGATATGTGAACTAGCATTAAGTAAAACCATAAAACAGTTATATTGGCAATACTACTATATAGCAAAGCTTGGAATAAAAAACAGAAATGTTCTAAAGATATAAGTACTAATTGTACAGATGCAATATCAAATTTGCACTGACTAATGTATAGCAGATTACCTTTATACTATATTGCAGTAGTATATTAGTAAGTTAAAGGTAGTTTTTAGTTTGCTTCTAAACTACAAGGTTAGTCAAATATACTAATAGATTATAAATGATCATGTGTATCAAATACAGCCAGAAACATACTGAAGTACTGTGAGTAGATATTACACAAGCCCAAATAAAGTCTCATATATCAATGTCGTTGGGCAACTGTTGGAGCAACTGTTGGGGAAATTGTTGAGGCAACTCTTGGAGAAACTGTTGAGGCAACTCTTGGGGAAACTGTTAGGGCAACTGTTGAGGAAATTGTTGAGGCAACTGTTAAGGAAACTGTTGGAGAAATTGTTGAGGAAACTGTTGAGGCAATTCTTAGAGAAACTGTTAGGGCAACTGTTGAGGAAATTGTTGAGGCAACTCTTGGAGAAACTGTTGAGACAACTCTTGGGGAAACTCTTGGGGCAACTGTTGAGGAAATTGTTGAGGCAACTGTTGAGGAAACTGTTGGAGAAATTGTTTAGTCAACTATTAGAGAAATTGTTGAGAAAACTGTCTATTCAATTGTTTGGAAAATTGTTTCTCAGAAAATTCTTTAAAAAACTAATGAAAAACTCTGTCCTATATCTGTATTTGATAGATATTTGTTCTAAAGATACTTGACTTGTTTACCAAACAATTGCTAAATCATTGCTAGTACAATTGCCCTAAGAATTGCCCAAACAAAGAGTTGCCCAACAATTACCCTAACAATTGCATGAAGAGTTGCTTGAAGAGTTTCTTGAAGAGTTTCCTCCAAGAGTTGCCTGAGGAAATTCTTGCAAGAGTTTCCTGCAAGAATTTCCTGCAAGAGTTTCCTGCAAGAGTTTCCTGGAAGAATTTCCTGCAAGAGTTTCCTAGAAGAATTTCCTAGAAGAATTTCCTGCAAGAGTTTCCTGCAAGAATTTCCTGTAAGAGTTGCCTGCAAGAATTTCCTATAAGAGTTGCCTGAAAGAATTTCCTGGAAGAGTTTTCTGGAAGAATTTCCTGAGGACATTCCTAAACAGTTTCCTGCAAAAGTTGCCTTAGGAATTTCCTGAGGAATTTCCTACAAGAGTTTCCCAAAGAATTTTCTGAATAGTTTTCTGAATAGTTTCCTGAAAGAGTTTTCTGCAAGAATTTTCTCAAGAGTTTCTTTGAAGAATTTCCTGAACAGTTTCCTGGAAGAATTTTCTGCACAGTTTCCTAGAAGAATTTCCCACACAGTTTCCTGAAGAATTTTCCAAAGAATTTCCTAAACAGTTTTCTGAATAGTTGATACTCAACTTGAAATTTCACATATAGTTTCCTGAAAAGAATTTCTCTAAACAGTTTTCTACAAGAATTTCCTAATCAACTTTCTGCAAAAGCTTGTTTTTCTGCTCTATGCTACAAACATTTATCCCAACAATTGCTAGAAGAATCGCCCCAACAATTGCCAAAAGAATCACCCCAACAATTGCCCCAACAATTGCCCCAACAATTGCCAGAAGAATTGCCCTAACAATTGCCCCAACAATTGCCAGAAGAATTGCCCTAACAATTGCCCCAACAATTGCCAGAAGAATCACCAGAAGAATTGCCCCAACAATTGCCCCAACAATTGCCAGAAGAATCACCCCAACAATTGCCAAAGAATTGCCCCAACAATTGCCAGAAGAGTTGCCAGAAGAGTTGCCAGGATGGTGTGACATGACAGAAAATATTCATTTTAAACACAGGAAACAGTTGCCAGAAATTCTCTCAAAAGAAACAGTTTTACTCCAGGAAACTCTCCTAAAAACTGTTTCCTAGGGCCTCCAAGGCTAATAGTTCGACATGCAAAAATTAGCCTTAGAGGCCCCCCAAAAGGGTGTCCTGAAGTGTAAAAGTATGCAAAAAGAAGGGAACATATACCCTCCTGGTACAGCCACCAATAGAGATCACCGGCATAAATTAGACATAACCAGATTCACTCCAAATTTGTCTATGGCCTCTAGTGACCACGTGGCTGAGTACCCATACAATCCCAATATGGGAGCGGAAGGGGGAGCACATTGGCATGCCTATTTACTTTCTAAGGCAATTTCCGATAGTGCACTTCCAGATCCATTGAATGTCTGAAATTGGACTAGTATCATTATCATCTGGGACATTGACAATGGATCCCACATTCAGTGCTGTGGCTTCCTCCTCAGCAATGCTCTCCATGTCAATAAATATGTTGCCAGGGCCGGCAAATTCTCCTTCATCAGTGGACTCTGACTCATCTCCATTGAAGGGGCTGTTCTCATTCTCTCTGCTGGAAATGACATCGCCAGGTGCTGCAAACTCACCATCACTGTCATCTGCATGATGGACATCAGAGAGTCCTGCGGCAATGCCCTGCATATTGACAAATATGTCCCAAGGCCCAGCAAATCCTTCTTCATCCATAGAGCCATCTCCCTCAAAGTGACCATCACCATCCTGTCCAGTAAAAATATCCCCAGGACCTGCAAATTCATCATCACCTTCACCATTACTACCCATCAGTACATCAGGGCATCCTGTGGGAGAATGCACAGGAGGATTGCCAGGATCAGGACTGTCCTCGTCATTATCGCCATCTTCATTTTCTGCATTACTTGACAAAGGAGTATCCCCTGGTAAGTAACTGGAAGGGATTTGATTCAATTGTGTGGGAAGAGGAGGAAGCAATGTCCCGTGGGACACTGCTATGTTGCCTGGAAGCATCAGAGGCAGTATTTCTTCTACTGCCAGAGGAGATGGTATGACATGAGGTTTGGGAAGGGGGGATCCAATCAGGCAGAAACATTGGTGATGTTTGAAAAGATGCTGGAACCCACCCTGTCTGACCACTGTCATCTTGCATGATGTGATATCCTGAATGCAACAGCTGATTTGGGCCTGGGCCCTATTTCATCAGCTCTTCAATATTGTCCTGTGTGAGGTCAATGCCCACTGTCCACTGCGGCATTGTCCTAAGTTGGTCCTGCATTTGCTTCAGCAGTTCCAATTCAGCTGCCACATTGGCTTGAACTTGTTTCACTGCAATCTTCACTTGATTGCATTCCAGACCACCACAAGTCTTCTGTGATGATCCCTCTATCACATTAGAAACTGAGATACCAGGCTGCTCAGTCATCTCCTGCATCTCCTTCTGTACTGCTGGTTCATATAACTTGAAAAATCCCACAGCACAGCATGCTGCTGAGTCCCAATTTTGTGCAAATGTGTCCTGCACAGATTTGAAGTATCGTATGTGGTTCTCATCTTTGGTGTTAGCTTTGACAGTGAGATTCCAGTTGTTGATGCAATTGTTGCATGAGACATTCAGCTCATGCATGATCTGGGGAGCGGGCATGGCAGAAACATCATGTGGGATGCATGTTTGGCATGGATAGAGATTGTTAGCACCTCTACAGCTACTCTCTCATTCTCTTCTGACAATGTTTTCTGTTTCTGCAAGCATGTTTCTTCTTCCTGATGAATCTCAAGGCACTTCATGATGCTGGTGGGTCCCACAAGATCATCAGAGAAGGGCATATGTTTCTGCCACCACCAGTCCTTGTGGTACTTGCCTGGAATCAGTTTATCGACACCAGCTCCCCCATCAATGTAGATCTTAAGTGATCTTGTAAAGACTGGAAGGTTTTGATCCCCATTATCATTCTGGTATAGGTCTGCTGCAAGGATACAGATGATCTGCAGGATGTCAATGTCCATCCCAATTCCAGCTGCTAAACCTATGAGAGATTAGGAATAGGACTTATGATGGAAAGAATTAAAACTGTAATATGGTTGAATTGGTAGATATGTATGACTTCTGCCAGTAAGCTTTTGAAAAACCAAGGAGGTAAATCATTCCTGTCCATGAATCAAACAGAATGGCCCAGAAGCAGTCCCAAGATAGTTTATTTTTTTTGAATTTTTTGATGCTCATGGTAGCATGCCATGGAGTAAGATCAAATGGGTGGAAAACAGAAATTGACTTTAACATTGGTGGAGATATAGTAACAGAACAAGAGACAAAGATAGTCATCAATGATCATTGATAAGAAAAAAAGGGTTATGTAAAAAGGTCCCATGATGTTTATTTGTCCTGTGCAACTTGGAATTGACCCCACTGAATGCATCTGTGGCTTGCTGTGCAAATGCCAACCAGGTGGACTGTTGGTGAGCTGCATATGTGATTGCTCCAGCATGCCATCCACTTTGTAGCTTTAATGCTCCCTCATGATCTCCAAACCTAAATGAAGGTTGGGGATGTTGTCCCACAGGTGGGACCACTTATCATCCATAAAGTTGAAGTACTGCACAATCCAGGTCATCTCATAATCCATGAGTATGGATTCTTCTCTCCAACAGTGAAATTGAGCCCTTTCATGAAGCCAATGTACATGTTGACTGTACCACATTTAAACAATAATAAAGACAGGAAGAATGATGGAACACTCACACTCAGTCCTGCTTGTGGAGATTCAGCAAAGTCCAAACCAACCTGCCAGATCCATCCAATTTTTGCAGTAGTGGAGCCAGGTAATTTGGAGTCAAAACTGCTGTGCTAGCTTTTAGATCTGCTTTCTCAAGTTTTTGGTACCACACAGTGTGGGACATATCATTTTCAAGTGGGACATTGCATCACAGCACTGATTATACTGTCGCACTAAATCTGTGGTGTGTACTGCTTGCTTAATCACTTTGGCTCTAGTACATGTTTTTACTGCTTTGTATGGTGTGCCCTGAATTACATGAGAATAAAGGAATGACTGATTGGCAATTGTCTCCCTGATTTTGGCTAATAGCTCATCGGCACATTTTCAGCAAAGTTCTAGTTCTGTGTCCCGATCCGTGGCACTTGGGTTATTTTGGCAGGATGGTAAAGGAAGTACCTGCTGCTCAATTGGAATGGTCTTTGTGCCTTCATCCTCTTCAAGTGTGCTTTCACCCTCTGTGTCTGAGGCATTGCTTGCATCTGAGTCTGAGAAATCCTCATCAAATTTGAGAACATCCTCCTACTCTTCTTGTCTGGCAACAGGTCCATTGTTGGTATGTGTGCCAAGTCTTGCAAGGATGGTCCAGAACTGTTGCATTAATGTTGAAATAGTTTGACATCCTGTTTCAATCATTTGTCTATCCACCTCTGTCAATGCCTTTCCACCCTGCCAAATACAGTCCTGCACTGCCCACCTACTATACGTGTGGTCATGGCACTGAGTAAATGAACCTATGGAGAGGTGAAAGTGAACATACTGCTTTTCCTCTATCTCTAGTCCCAGACCAATCCAGCTTTTTCTCGCATAAGTATCAACAGGGGTTGACTCGTCTTGTCATTCTGTCACATTTTTGCCAGGCATGTGGGACACCATAATGTCTATCTTCATCTTGTCATTGATATGTTCAAGTTCAGCTGCCCTAATTTCAGCTTCCCAGGTTGCAAGATTTGCTGCACCTGCATCCCTTGTCAAAGCATTGAAATACTGTTCCATGAGCAGGACCATTTTTTTGGCCTGGTGGTATAAGCAAATGGTACTTGCCACTGTCCTGTCCCATGGTATCAGCCATACCTCAATGTGAGATTAAATGTTATGTACTGTTGCCAAGCATTTTATGATAATTGCTGTCAGAAGCATGATCATCTAGAATCTCTACACAGTGGGCCAACATTGCTGTATGGGCACTGGCAGATATAGGGTTCAAGGCTGCCCACAAGGATTCCAGGATTTCTCCCAGGATTATTCCACAATGGCAAATAAAGGTAGTTGCAAAACACCAAAAGCAGACATCCTTGTGACCATGGACATGAAACAGGCCAATTGCATGCTCAATGGTCAGTTCTGTGGGTAACTTAACTGAGGTGCCAGTTCAGATAGATCCCATATATGCAACCCAGATCATACACTGCAAGACCATGTGGATGTCCATCTGAGGTAGCCTGGATGGCCTTGGGATGTGGTGGGCCGGGCGTGGGAAATGGCCTGGCAGAACATCTTTCAGGCCTCTTATCTGAACTGGGATTAGTATAGACTTAGGTCACTTTGTAATTTCTACATAATGAAAAACTTTACTTGGGGGACATCTTGGCCCAGATATTTTATCTACATCTGGGCTCACAATCAGGGGATGTCAGCTTGTATGACCTGCGGTCATTCACTTAGATATCCTTGGGTCATTCAAGACCTGTATTGGCTGATTGCTGCCTATAAGCTGATTTGTATAACTCAGTATTCCTTGCTCAGGCATCAGAAACAGTATTGAGAAAAGAAAGAGTATTATAGGTTAAATGTGATAAAATTAGTCATATATTTACTATCAAAATGATACAGATTCATTGTCAATGGCTTCTTATCTATTCAACCTCCTGCTCATCACCATCCTGATAGTCTTCAGCTCCCTGCTCAGGCATCACTCCCTCAGGATACTCCTCCTTGTCCAATCCCCTCTTCCACTTTTTGTTCTTTCCCTGGATGTATGTAAGAGGCATGTTTTGCAATAGTCTGCTGCCATTTTTTGATGTCTTTGGGTTCAGTGACAGTGTGGGACATGTCTTTGGGCTTGCCATATTTCAATTTGTCAGCATTATAGATGTGCAGATATGCTCTGGTAATGCCACATAAATGTGGAGAAGTGCATGAAAGGAAAAATCAACTCACCCCGAGATCTGAACCACTGTCTTATACTTTTCTGCTATCCTATCCATGGCATGGTCAACCTCCACCCAGAAATTTGCCTCAGACATGGTTTCTGCAAACTGATCTATGGCCCAATGCTGTTATAACAAATATGAGCATTGAGGAGCAAAGAATAAGAATGTTAACTTGCCAAATATGCAAAGCAGATGTAGTGATAGAGAGTCACCTAAATTGGTAACTTGCCTATCAGAGCATGTGCCAAGTTGGCCACATTTGTGATATCAGAATCAGGGAGTAAGGATGCCTTGAGCTATGGAAATTAGCAGTTCATACCAACTGTGTGGTTCTGTCATCATGTCCCACAGCCCCATGTCCTGCACCACCTCAATTTCCCTACATGTCAAATGTGTTCTGTGCCCCTACCATCCCCTTTCACCTATCTGCTTACCCATCCATGTTGTCCTGTAAGACATTGTCCTGCTGTCCCTCTAACCCCCAGACCCACAGTAGGCTCATTAGTCCCCTGATCCTATCTGTGTGTCCTGATTTTGTCTAATTTTGGTCCTGCTCTATTATGTCCCACTTCCCCACTTCCCCCCTACCTCCTACACTGCCCCTGCACTTCCCTCAAGCTATCTATTGCTCTATACTGCATCCTGATACTGTTCTACTCACTCCTGCCCATATCTAATGCTATTGCACCACCTGTCCCACAAACATCTAGTAGGTGCCTTTGTCCCACACCCTCTAACCAATTGTCCCACCTCCTATACACTCTCTGCCAACATTGTTCCACTGTAAAATACCATCCCCTACCCCATCCACTTGACCCCCCAGCTGTCCCACCCAGCTGCCCCAGTCAATATCCTAGGCCAGGACCCATTTTGCCTGGGACCATATGATATGCTACATTGTATAAGCCTGTTCTAACATGTAACACATAACATTGTAGTTACCCTACCTGTCCTATATAGGGTTTTCAAGACCCATGGTGAAATGTACCTCAAAAAGTACAAGGAGTTGGAGATCGAGCCCTGCCCAGCAGCTCTGCCATGTGAAGAAGAACTGCTTGAGTCTGCTTTGACTCAGAAAAATCTTGACGCCTTTGTCAAGTCTGTTCCAAAGTGGTCAAAAGAAGGACTTCTGGAACATATCATCGATTTTGTTGTGTCAGATGATCACATTTGTCTTTCGATCCTAAATATTTTTGATGGTCACTTATGGTCTCTTAGCCATTTAGAATTGTCAAGAAGAAGTCCTTCTGGGCACTCCTGACATTTCAGCACCTGGCAATGAATGACAGCAATATTCTCCATCACACCAAGCTTCATGAAGAGATTGTCCATAAAGCTGAAGTTGCCATTGAGCACCTCAAGCAGCACTTCAAGGTCAGCTTTCTCCATTCATTATCTTGGATACAACTGACATATCTTTGAACAGACAATTCCAGGCAAAATTTTGATCACATTCGACACATGGACTTCAAAATCCTATGATCCTTTCCTCACCATAACTGCCCATTATATTGAAGCACCTAAGGATCAACCATGGGAGTGGTAGCTCAAAAGCAAGATCCTCACTTTTGAGAAAATAAAAGGACAGCATACCGGTGTGAATATAGCAACCATGATCTCTGATGTCCTCAATAGATATGAAATCAATGATAAGGTTTTTTATACTTTATTTTGAAGTTTAGCTCTGCCCACTAACATGACATGATGAAGCTCAGATGGGCTACCACAGATAATGCTAACTCCAATGATAAGGCCTTATGCATCCTCAACAAGAAGTTAAACAGCACCAGTGTATTCCTCAAGAAGTGAAGAGCAAGAGATTGTCACATATGGTGAGTTTATTGACCTTCTTGTATAAAATCATGACTGATGACTTTCAGGTGCATGGAGCATACCATTTACCTTGCAGCAGGTGACTTCATCAAAGCGAGGTCTTTACACTGCCTCATGTATACTGATCAGAACCACTCAGAAATTTCACTTTTCTGAGCAGTTCTGAGCAGAATCATGACTCTCACTCCCCTGCCAAATGGCTGAAGAAAATGCTCAAATTGCCTAAGCAATTCTGATCAGAATCAATCAGAAAAGTCAGAACTGATCAGATAACTCAGAAACTGAGCTCCAATTTACAGTCGGCACCTTCATAACCCATACCTGTCCATGGACCACCTGGCCTATGGGTTATCAGAGGTTATGGGCTAGCAGAACTGTGCTAAAAATAGGTCACCTGATTTCAAAAGTTTTACAGGCCAAATATCATCGATTTAAGCATCTCTGAGGCATAGGATGATAGAATCAGTATGCCAACCCTGATGTTTCTTGTTTTCTGACCCAGTCATCAACCATGAGCAGTATGGGTCAAGGGGCAGTCAACTGAACAGTTTCCAAAATTGGGTACCTGGAGGTGGGTTGTGGGAGACACTTTATTTTAAGATCAACCCATGACACCACAATGTCATACATCATCTAAGTGAACTTGCTCGTTGTCAGCTCTCTAGTTTAAAGGGGCTGCCTGAGCTCTGTATAATTCATGCCACTATCGGGGCCTTCTTTAAATGACCAAATCTGTCTCTCCAGTTATGCAACCAGTTCAAATTGAGGTTGAGCCCAGTATTGAGCTCACAACTAGCATCAATGTGAACACAGGAAGCACCTAGTTTGTTGCGATTTCTGCCAATCATCAGTGACCTTAACAAAGACTGCACACCCATACAACATTAACATTTTGAAGCTCCGGGAGCACTGTCATGCAAGGCCAAATAGACTTCCTGGTGACCAAAAAACTTATAAATCTACCAATTGTCCCACCACAGATGCTCATTGACATATTTATTTCTCATGTTGAGGAATCCTGACTTGGAATTCAGGAGCAGGTCACCATACAACATCGACAGGAGAACAACTTGCCAGGGGGTGGTGATATACCTTGGATGTAAAAAGAGATTGAGCAGGGCAGCACCACAAAAGGGCCAGAGCTGAGACACTGTCAGTGGTAGAGCCTTTGGGGAAGAGGCATAAAGATTGAATACGGGTGGATGTTGGCTAGATAATGAAAATAAAATGACATATCATGGCATCATCTGTCTAAAATAACACTTCTCTCATGACCACCTCTGGGTACCTGATTTTGGAAATAGCTCGGTTGACCACCCCTTGGTATGGGTGGTATCCAAAGAGGCTTATGTTATTCCTTCAAAATGGATCAGGTGATGGCGAAGTATGAAAATCAAGGTCGAATCATGTGATAACTCTTGATTTATTGCAGATTCAGGGCCAATTACACATTTGACTGTGATACAGTGCCTGATCTGGAGGTAAAATCAAGCAAATGCCCCTCCTCTCACCTAATTTGGCCTGTCATACCTATGGGTTATTGCATGGAAAGGGTATGGATTATGGGTTATTGCAGACCTATAGGTTATGGGTTGGATTTCCCCACCCACTGAATTGGTGGACCCAAAATCCTATGGGGTACAAGGGGTTATGGGTTATGACAGGCATGGGATAAGAGGGTGCCAACTGTAGTACTATTTTTCTGAGTGAGACCAGTCAGAACTGCTCAGAAATATGCTCTGCTGCCTTATATGGTAGGTAGTCACCTGATTATACAAGCACATGATAATAAAATAATACACCTGCTCAGGATTGAACCCAAGACCACAAGACAGACCACATGCACAAAAACTGCAATCTACCAACTGCACCACAGGGGAAATTAAACTAAAGTAACATTAGCTGTATATGTACCTCTTCTGATACCACCAAGAAACAAACTACAGTTGTGCAACATTCTGTAAGACAAAATATTATGTATTATATATCATTGGAATCGGAAAATTGAGGAGCTTACAAATATGTAAAATTTACATAAGTGCATACACTTTTGTAAAGTAAAATACATGTATTTCGCATTTTTAAATAGTTAAATATCGGAATTTCTTTTCACTTTTTATATATTCATACTCGCGCGAAGCACGGCTTTCGAATGGTATATGATACACCATGGAAAAATAAAATTTAAGGCATCTCCACACCACTTTTATATAAATATGGTGCACTTACCATAAAGGAATTATTTTCTCATGGTGTATTATATACTGTTCGAAAGCTATAGATCAGAGGAATCCAAATATGTAATATGCATATAAAAATCCTGTGATATTTTGGTTGAAAAAGATGAAAAATGTGTTTGTCTCATGTTAAAAGGTGATGCACTTACATAAGAATATCATATTCAGAATCTGCTCTATTTTCCAGTTCTAATGATATATAATACATGCCCAAAGCCTTCAGAACAATGCATGTAATAGCCATAGACATCCAACTAGCAGGTGTATATAAGCATATAAATTTTGAGGAAAAATATATCCTCTGTGGTCTAGTAGGTTGAGTACCTGCTGAGCTGCTCTCTGAGTCATATGATATGGCTGTCTATGAGGTCCTGAGTTCAGCCCCTGCTTGCAGCATTTTATTATTGCTTGCAAATTAAGTCAGGTGACTTGTTCTCAAGATCAGGTGGGCGACCTTGTCTCAGCCTGCTTAGAACTGCTCAGAAATGATTAGTATCTGTGGCTGAGTGTAAAGTACGGGAAGCAGGTGCTAGACACCAAGAGTCAGCGTGCGTTCAACATAGCAGTGATAGATATTTATATGGCCAAATCCCGAGTGCTGTAGTAGCCAATACAGCCCCATCTGTGACCACTCAACATAGGCAGAATGCCTGATGCCAAAAATGGCAGGACCCTGTTCACACATGGCTTGAATTTGCATTTTTGATAGAAGAAAAACAGTATGAATCTAATTCAATTATGTTGATTATGCTGATTTACTCTGCTCAAGGATTGAAATCCAGGACTGCATGCGTTGATTAGGGTGCAATCCAAGAGAAGAAGATCAAGATAAAATTGAATAACTATGGCAAATGTTGGCCAACATGATGCCATGCTTGCGGGCCCTTCAGTCTACAGTAGGGGCTACTAAAAAACCTATTAGTGAGAATGGACCACCCATGATAGATTTAGGGTGGGGCTGCCTGGATGTCCCTTTGGTACCTGAGGAAGATGAAGCATTGTATGATGACATTGGAGAACATCTGGCAGCTGGTGACAGTGACTTGCCAGCAAAAATAACCCTTGAGGGGTCCAAAATTGAAAGACAAATCCTTGTCCTCCTGTCCAATGGTAATGTCAATAACGATGAACAATTAGGCAGCATGGAGCTTGATATGTGTGAGAAGCAAGCAAAGATGGAGATCATTCAGATTTGTGATATTATTGCTGACCTTTTTTTCCAGTATAAACATGTTATGAGGGGAGCTGTTAGATGCAGTTTGTGCAATAATGGACAGCACAGGGTCAAAGCCTTACATGAAGAGAGAACATTACATGCCTGCATGTATTCCCGATGCTGTCAAAAGTTGGAGAAGCTGAAATGTGGCCCCAAGATTTTGAATGTGCTCAAGGTTCTCTCTGAGGACCTCCAAGTTAGCACAGCTGTGTTGAATCCCAACCTTCCTGCTTCTTCTTCAATCAAACTGAGCTGGCTGTGGTAAGGTGGCTGGTGGTTGACACTGATGACTGGCAGCAGGGCTGACAGGATGCCTGACCAGTCCGATCCTGCCACTGTATCTGAATATGAGTTCATTGCATATATATAATCACAACACACTCATTGAGAAATTGACCTGATCACATGCAGTTCAACAAGTGCATTTTTTGTGTGTTCATGCACAAAAGCAATGATGGCATGAAGAAAAGCTTATTCTTGAACACAAAATGCAATGGATGGTCTGCTATTACATGTATAAATGCAACAGTTGGAAGGATGGGTTGGCTGAACCCAACATCAGCAACAGGGCCACATCATATGCCCAGTGCCAGGCAGTGATGTGGGATTCGCTTATAGCCAGGGTCAATCAGATGTTCAAGGAAGGCACAGGAAATTATTTATCTCTGTTGTAATGCTTACATAATTCAATATCACATTGATCAATCTGATAAGGTACATTTTCTCCTTCACCAACATGCAAGGTCATCAGCTAGTCACATTCAGTCCATTTTCTCTTCAGCCTAGGTCTCATTGGGAATTGCACCATGTTGTGCAATGGTGTATCAATTACTGTTAAGAACTGAATTGAGCAGAGGTAGGGACAGGGTGAGATCAGAGGAGGTCCATGTCAGAGCTGCATCAGAGTACATCGGTGTTGGAGTTGGTCTAAATGTAAATGTAGTTAAGATATAGGATTGAGACTTCAGCTTCAACATGTGTGTTGCACTCCATTGTCTGGACATTGTCTTGAATTTTGGAGTTGGATCAGAATGAGTGAGTGGAGTAGAGCATGGATTGATTAATGAACAATATATGAACTAAGGTTCCTACTAATAATCTGAAGGTTTATATACTATAGGAGAAACTAAGCAGAGACCATACATGTACTAATGAGCAGCAGATGTGTAAGTTACTCTGCATTTACTCAGAGTCATCTATCTACATGTAAGTAAGTATCTATGTGTTCCAAGACTTGTAGTATTGTGAGGATATCCTATATCCTATAGTCAGAGTTCAAAGGGTCGGAGATCAGAGTTGGTCAGAGGAGCATATATAACAATTACAGAGAATCATGTTTTCACCCCATCTTGCTCCATATCACAACAGCGAAGACTAAAGAGCAGAAGTGGATGCAGGTCTGCCTCTGAGAGGAACTTGTACATGAATATTAACTGTTGGCTTATCCTTGGAACCAGGTGGGTTCCCTTTCTTGTCAGACTTTACCATCTGTTTCTTCTTGCAATGTCTGCTTAAGTGACCTTTTTCATCCCACTCCCAACAGATAACTTCTGATAGATCACATTTCTGAGAGGATCCAGAGCCCGACATGCTCTCAGACTTCTTGTCCTTATGGTCATCATGTTTATGCTCTGAACTCTTTTGACCATGACCTGAGCCATTCCTGTTGGAGAAGCAGCCACTATTATTATTGGATGAGTATGGCTTTCCATTTTTGTTGCTTCCACTAGACTGGCCTGACTGATTATTTTGTTGGGCTTTTTGCTGACTCACTTCAATTCAGTCAGCTATCTCATATCGAGTTGCAACTTGAATGACATCTTCCCAACTGTTCACCTCAGTGTCCAGTCCTTCTTTCCACAGTGCAGACTAGAGTTCTGGTCTCAAACTACTCCATAGCTTATCTATACATTGTCTTTTAGTGTAGCTGCCAACATTCCTAAGTTTAATGAGCAGTTCTGCAGCATATTCAGCTACAGTAAGTTTTCCTTGAGTGAACTCATCAAGCTTTCTCTTCTGCTTGGCTCAGTAATCAGGTGGGAAATAGTAGTTGAACAACTCAATCAGAAATGTATGAAGGCTATAATGATGAATCTCAAAGGAGATGATGCTACTGTACCATGTGTAGGCTTTGCCATCAAGGTAGCCTGCACACTTGAGAGCTTGGATGTCAGGAGGTAAGGCTGCTTTCTTGCAGAATCTCTTACATTGTGTGATAAACTTATAATACTTCATCATATCTGCTTTCCTACTATGCTTATCAGGGGGAGTGGGCACCAAAAGCTTGTGATGAACAACCTCTGAAGATTGACCCCTCATCAGCAAACTCATAAAGGTACTGCCCAGTCCATCTTCATCAGATGATAGGTAGTCATTGCTGTTGCCTCCAGCATCTATTTTCATTGATCAGAACAGCTTACCCAAAAGACTGTCCGGGTGTGTCTGGCTGCTAGGTTTGATTGCTCGAGCACAACTGGCTATAGTGCATTGCCCAAGTGCTTGAGTAATCAAGTTCTCAACATCCCTGGATATCAGGGTAGTCAATATCCAGTCCTGTCAGACAGGAATATTATTAACCTCAATTGCCTTACCTTTGGCAAATTTTTCTGCAGCTGCCTTCTTTGCAGCTTGCTGGTGAAGTGCACATTGTACTTCAGGATCCAGTTCATTCTCAGGAATCTCAATGTTGCCCCAATTCAGCGGGTCAACACCTTTACCTTTGAAGGAAGAACCTTCTTCTGGTTCTGGACTCTCAGAATTCTCTGGAGCATTACTTTTCCTTTTGGCAGCTCTACCATGGCCATTGGTCTCTTGGGCTTGCTCAATAGCATCCAGATGAGCCAAAATCTTATTCAGTACATCTATGCTAGGGTTGCCTGAGCTATCCAGTGTTGCAGCCTAAGGGGTTAATAACCCCCAGAAATTTATTTAGGGCTTAGGTCTTAGATCCAAGGGTTAATTAAGGCATTGACTGAAGGTATTAATTAAGGCTCCACCAGAAATGAGATATTACATCATGCCATGTATTCATCACCCGAACCTTCGAGCTCACCATCATCTGGTATGCCCTCTACATCTGCCGCTTCATCTGCCATGAGCTCTATAAGCCTTTCCTCCTCTGTGTATGCCACCCTTCTCCTAGTGCACCTCATCTGCTCATCCTCCTCAGGTTCTTTTTGGCCTCCAAAAAGCAATTCAAGTGAATGAGATAGCCATTTGTTTTAGTTCCGGCCATAAGCACCATCTGCAAATGCATCGACATTCTCCCCATCACCGTTCAAGTCAGATTCCTGCTCTTTTTGTATCCATTTGTTCATCTCTTTCCTCCAGCCAGCCCGAGATCTCACTAATTGTGCCCTAGGTTGTCTGTTTTCAGTACCAATGGTGTCATCCTCAAGTAAATCAGCATATCGAGGAATGGAGAGAAGCTCCCCAATCCTCGAATTTTCATGGTTTTTGCACTTTGAGCACTCCTCAATCAATTATTATCATCAATGGCATCCAGAGCTTGTGTACATACCTTGAGTACCCAGGATTGTGACAAAAACTGCATTATCGCATTCTCATCAATCTCAATAGGTAGATCTTTGGGTCACTTTCCCTCAATACACCCCATGCAGTGTGCTCGAAAATGTGACCCATTCTGCTTTTTTCCAGCTATGAAGTAGTTCCAAATAGGGCTCTTGTCTTTACCCATTGTTGCTGTGTTGACAACGAGTGGTAAGGGATTGGCAGAGCATAGAATAAAAATTTGATTTATCAGTCACGCCATCAGTACCTCTCAGCCATCTATTTTTAGTCTCGTAGCCTTAAGGCTTAACTAAGGGTTAAATACGATGGTCCTCTATTCTAATCCTTAGTCTTAAGAGTCATTTAACCCTTAAACCTTATTAAGATTTAACCCTTCAGTACAACACTGGAGCTATCAACACTGTGACTATGGTGCACGACTTTGGCACCTGCCATTAGGACCGCCGATTATCCTGGGAGAGCCCAGATACTGGTCTACCCAAGAACCATGGCCAAAGGCCATGGGAGCCAGATACTGCCCCTGCCAGCATCTACCCCTCACCAGTTTTGAGCACTTTTCACATAGATAAATAGTCAACCCCAAGATCGCTGCCATGGCCTATGTAGAATACTGTCCCCCCTTGGTATGTTGTGAGGCCCCTTGCCCCTGATGCCAGGTAGTAAGTTTCCTGATCAAGGATCTATGCCATCTTTCTGGCCTCTCCCATTCCATGCTTGCAAAGAATAATTGTTGCTTGATGAGATGGCCTGCCCAGCAATGTCTCATTAGTGTACAAGCTTTGAAGCATGAATATTATTGTTTCTGAATACCTATTTCCTGTTCACTTACCTTTCTGTCCTTGCTAGAAATGTCTACCAGTGATCCTCCTGCAGATCCTGCTCAGGAAGCACTGAACCTCTCATCTTGGATTGGCCAGGGAAAGAAATACAAAGATGTACCAGACTTCATATCACAAGAGCTCTGCTATAGACTTCTCATTCCGGAGAATGAGATTATGGCATTACCTTCCAAAACTCTACCTATATCTCAATTGCTTGACAACAACTTCTCACTGCAAACACAGTCTCTATATCTTACTATGCCAGAAAGCTGTTTTTCCAAAAAAGAGCCCAATACCACACTAGATTCTCTTCTCCAATGTCCTATCCCATCTCGGCAATTTGCTAGCCAGCTTTGCTCACTTTCAGGTCAAGCCCTACTTGATGGTAAACAGTCTGTCAAGGACTGGATGCGAAAGGATGTCTATCTTCTCCTGATGCAATAATCAACCTGGTCAACAACAGGTCATACTTGGACCTTGCACCAAACTTCTACCATAAAGTATTTGTGAAACTCACACAGGAGAAGAGCTCTTTAGTTGCAGCTGTCAAAAGTCTGACAGCTGTAAAGAGGAAGAAAAAGGGATGTGATGATGACAAAGGCATTTGGAGTAGAGTTTCACATCAGATATGCATGAAAATGGTTGGAGAGAGTGAAAGAAATTTTTTTGTAAATTTTTAACAATTTTTACAATTTTTTTGGACCTAGATATGGAATCTACCTAAAAATGGGTGAAATTTTAGGTCGGGTATGAAATCCACCCCAAAACAGCAGCTCAAGCCCAAATTTTTGCCCCCCCCCTTTTTTCCCCAAAACAGCCAGTTTTGTATCTGAGTTCCCTCAGGATAATCAGGGGTCCTCAGCTATTCCACCATAAATATCAGCCATACAGTCCTCCTGGCTGCACCTGATGTCACCATCACACTGGTTGGATTGACTGTGCAAATTTTTACCTCCCAAGCTCACAGCACTGGGAGGATGCCTGACAGTTGGGTTAACCATCGAGCTCTGCCCAGAGTTGCCTCTTGCAGCAGATGAGCCTTGGTTAGGCTCAACATCAGGAGTGGAGGTGGTAGCCTTCCTACTTCTGGTAACAACCATCAGGGTTGCTGTTTTCTCAGCCTTCTTGAGAGCGGACATCCAGATGGTATTTTTCAGTAAAGCAAAAGGTTGGTGATGGCTTACCTGGATGCCTTGGGTGATCAAGCCAAGGGGAATCCAAAGTGAAGATGTTGAGGGAGTAGAGGGTAGAGTAGAGTAGTCGAGAGTGAAGTGTCAACTGTCAAAGTATGTGATAGGGCACTATGCAACAAGTCCTGGCACACTGAGAATGAGGAGACCTCTTTGGGGTTTCAAAGGCCTGAGTCACAAGGGGAATGTGATGGCCTCTGAAATTTGGTGGGAGGTCACCTCATTGGGTGACTTCCAGTATACCCCATAGTGTTCACTCTACTTTAAAATATCATAATAAAACCTGTACAGAAGTCTGAGGCCATACATGCAGGTTAGGTGGCCTGCTGTGAGGCAAAATATAGAATGGTCTTCGGAATGTTGCCAGCAGTTGTACCATCATTCATGACAGTTGGGAGGAGAGACAGAATGTCAAGAAAAAGCATTTTTGGGTCCGAATAAGGTTGAGTGATGTAGAACAGATTCGGGCAATCAGTTCCTATGCCAATCCCTCAGAAAGGTCAGTGACCATAGCCAAGAGTGTTTCAAATGAGGCTGAAGGTCCCCCGTCCTTGCAGTGGCAGTACAAGCAACAATAGGGACTTCATACCCTGTATAATTGCAAAGGTACTTAATTTGCGATAAAGCCACCAAAAGTCATCACTTCCCCACTCATAGATGCAATGGGCTTCATCAACAACTATGGCAGTCAGCTAGCTATGAAACCGTGAGTCCTTCCACAGCTTGTGAAAGCTCTCTGCAAGAGCCATCTCCATTGCATCTCCAGTAACATTAGACCATAGCTACAGTACTTCAGGCTTCCCTCCACAGATTTGCAGTCCTTGTGGTGTCTTCATTGATATATGGGCATGAATACCCTTCGCTGTAGTTTGCTGAGCCTGGGATTCAAGGTAAGCAGTAGCATAAGGTGACAGAATAACAGCTCACCTGGTCATGTTCTAATGCCTTTAAGGGGCTGATAACAATGACCAGCTTCCCTCTCCCCTGAGAACCAGTAACTCTTTGAAGATAAGGCTCTTCCCATAGCCTGTTCCAGCACAGAAGATGCTTTCATAGCCCTGAAGTATCTGCCGGATTAGATGGATTTGCCATTCATTGGGCATGTAAGGAAGTTGTGATCTGGAGATAAGGGGGGCTGGGATCGATGTAAGGGAGAGATGTGGAGGTAGTTTCATCTTGATACCATGTAGGCAATGCGATACATTTGCTTTTCTTCATCAGAGAGTTAGGGATGGGTTGGGAAGAGGGGCGGGCCTGGATGGCATCGACGGCAGGTTTTTTATCAATGGAGAGCATTCATGTTGAGCTGTAGGGGGTGACTGGTGTGTAAATGGCCCTCCACGATGCTTCGAAGGGGTGGTAGGTTGGGGGATTGAGGCGGGTGAGGTGGAGGCACTTGAGGTGACATTTGGAAGGGCTCATCCTGAGCTTTTGGACAAGGTCTGGCCTATTAAAACATAATATCAACCAATACATTGTATAATAGATGCACAACAAGGCCAGGCAATGCGATTTGAGAGGATGAGAAGTTGTAGATCTGAGGTGATGAAGGCAGAAAAGACAGGCCAAGATCCAAAGGAAGACGTGCGAATAAGGGCCTGTTCAGCAAGGCCAATAATATATTATGTATGTACCAGTATATTTTATTTCTCCCACCAGGTGGAACCTTGGAGAAATTCTCTGATGTGATGAAGTTTGTAACTTCTTGACTAAAAAGGAAGCCCCCCCGCGATTGCCGAATAGGCCCTAAAAAGATTAAAATTGAGAATAGAGCAACCCAAGGTCCAATTAAGGCATTAGTAAGATATCATGTTAAGCAAGTGAGAGGCCATGTCGTCAGAAATTGAAAACCATTCCCCTTGTTTTCGGCACTTGGGAGCAAGCCCCTCCTGCATAGGTACGGTACAAACAGGAAATTTCCCAAAACCGGATGGAGTAAATGGAAAACCTTTCTAATCCATTTTATTTACCATACAAACAAGAACCTCCACAGGATGGTGGCTTGCATCCTGGCTTAGAACGAACCTATGTTTCCACTAGTAATTGGTAATGATTCGACAAAGAATTATAAGATGACTGGTCGAGAGGCCATTTTGACCCAGAGAAGCTGGTTTCATACTGCAGACAAAACTACCAGATGAGGAAAACAAAATACAGCCTAGGTTAAGTACTGATTACTACCTGATGGGTCATCGGAGATGTTGAAAATGCATGCCCTTTAGCTGAGTAAGCAGAGGCTAGAGCGACTCATCAGATGCGGTGGTTGAGGTATGCACCTTGACAATTGCAGTCCCACCTGGTGAGTATCTCCCCTGACGAGGCAGTACAATCCTTGTTCTACTACGCCCATAGGAAGGTGGTTTAAAATCTGAAAGGTCCTCTTCCTCGTCAGTCTCTTCCTCATCAGTCTCTTCCTCGTCAGTCTCTTCCTCGTCGGTCTCCTCCCTGTCAGTCTCCTCCCCGTCGGGCTTGTGATCATCCTTGTCCTTGTCCTCATCCTCATCCTCGTCCTTGTCCTCATCGTTCTTGTCCCAGTCGCCCTCATCCCAGTCGCTCTCTTCCTTGCTGGTCTCGTACTCGCCAGCCTTGAGATCATCCTCGTCCTTATCGTCATCCTGGTCCTGGTCCACATCGTCCTCATCCTCATCCCCATCATCCTCGTCCACCTTGTCGTCATCCACATCGTCCTCGTCCACCTTGTCCTCATCCATCTCGTCTGTCAGATTATCAATCTGAGCATTTCGATCTCTGATATGAGATTTACCTGTATAACCGACACCCAGATGATATTGGTGATCAGTGATCAATAGCTTCAGAAGATAAGACAATTAAATTTACTTGATTGTGGGTCAATTGGTTTGAAAGGAGTAGCCTCAAGAGAGTCGAAATGAATATCGCCGTTAGAGCCCTTGGAGAAAGGGATAGGAACGCTTGCAATTTTCAGAAGGAGACTTGCAGTCGTATCCCTTGAATCTTTTAGGCATCAGCGAATGGGAAGACGAAGGAGAAAATGATTTTGTACTGGTAATTTGAGAGTGTTTGTAGGCGGCAAGAGGAAGGGCAGCAGGTGCGATTTGGTTGAGCTCTATTTGTAAGACTTCAGTTGAATGAACGAGATGTTATGTGGTGAACAATCACCTTGAAGGCCGCGACCCACATCTTGCTCCCGACACAAGTCGTAAAAAGCAGAGGTAGTAAGGCTTGATAGCGGAAACGATGACACAATTGTACCATCTTTCGTCGAGTAGGAGAGGCTCCAGGGTTCTCGCGCTCGAAGCCAGTGCTTGTTCTTGAGACACTTGAGGACTAAGCCAGCTGGCCTACAAAACAGGTCACTGTCAATAAAAGGGGCATAGTCAAACAGAAAATACCACGCAATGTGAAAAGAACTTTGGGTCTCTGGAGTACGAAAGAACGACTGGGTACCATAGATCACAGAACTGTTGGTGTCATCCAGGGCACCAAGAGGAAGCGGACTCAATCGCGAGATCATTGCAACCAGGAAATTGTGCCAGTGCAAGAAGCTGCAAAGATATAGAGCAGGCAAAGCGACCTGCGATATGAATAGGGACGCTAAGGGTGTTGGCTAGGTCCGCAGATGGAGGAGTAGAAAGACAGCAGACATATGGATTCTTGACATTTCTGAAGACGAGGTTGTGGCAATTGGCGAGTTGTAAAAAACTGGGGCAAGAAATAGCAGAGAAAGGTATCGTCGAAAGTCCTCAGAATTCCTGGGGCAAGAAATCATCATTAGGAGAGGATTATATAGAGTTATGAGCAACAGGGTCAAATGATCTTTGAGAATCGGGAATCATGGCAAATCTACCCTCGACCTGGCAGGCTTCTAGCGGGAGATGGTATCCTAAGGGCTCGATATAATTTAGAATTTATTTTATCAATAACAGAAGGAGAAACTTTATGAAAGGGGTTTGCTCAGTGCCCATGTCTATGCTTGGAGTCCTTTTGTGCAAAGAAAACCAGGATAAATATGTAATCGCATCGCTAGGAGTTATGGCAAGTACGTGTTAGCCACTTTCTACTCTGATTCATCGAATTCTGTACTTTCAATCTTCTGAATGACGGTTCCCACCCTGAACCTCATATGTCGCCGTTGACAATGGAATGCTAGGTGACCGGATTGGAAGATTGGCCTAGCTGTTAATGCACTTGAATGATCCATGAAACATCTGGGATGACGTCGCATCGCTCACCATGATTGCAGCCTATCATAATGGCATTCGCCCGGAAGCTGCACTTACGAGCCATTGCCGGCAGGAGGTAATGTCAACAAAGACTGGGCAGGTGGTCCATGAACACCCAGGACGGTCGCACGTCAAGAAGAGCGAGAAGGCACCTGAATTGCCAGATCGAAGTAAAGCTGATGTCCAGCACAGAAACGTTCAGTAATGCAGTTGTCGAGGGAAAGATTATTCTCGAGGCGAAGCTGCACAAGTCCAATGGTAATAGCATGCAATGAGTTTGATTTCAGCTTATAAAAATAGATTTCGAGACTCGGCAAGGCGCGGCATCTCTGTGCCTGAGTCCCATATCGAATGCATCAACAGTTTTCTTTCAACAAAAAAACCTTGCTCCACTCCTCATGAAGCGCAATGCCCTGAAGCGAAGAAGAATTTCTGACATCCAAGCCATCAAATGCAAAGAAGAGTGGAAATATCTCTCGAATTACGTCTTTGCAACTCGAAGGTCCTGGCGTAGGCTGAGACTTTCAGTTTGGACTTCCGCCCAATGCTAATCCGATTGCTTTTCTTCCTTCTCGCGCAGATGACACCTCAACCTGTAGTTTAGTACCTGAATAGAGCCGAAGCCACTTCGCGATGCCGCAGAGGTTATCGCATAATTTTGCTGCTCTCATCTCATCCCGAAACCTTCATCAGTTAAGGATCTCATAGAAAGCTTACATTCATCTACCCCATAAGGGGAATCTGAATTGGAATGAAGATTTTTTGGAGCATTCAAGCGGACGAAAAAATTCAAGGTCGTTGTGTTTCATGGTAAGCATCTATCCAATACATCATTTTCGAAATTCTTGTTAATTCTGACATGAATTTACAATGTCCAGAAGATCATGTCACATCGTACTTAGTTCATCTCGGAGCTGCGTTTCATGACCAAAATCCACATATGTCACCATCGCAATATTGAGGAACCAAAGACTCAATGCAGCCTCTTTAGCAAATCTGCAAATAGTCATTTGCATAAAGGCCAAGGTGGACTCTGGTGTTTTCCCCACCCCCGCCTCATCATTTCGTCAAAGATGCAGAAGGAGAAAAAGCATAAAAATGTGGGCATCTCTCATCTTGCTCTAATGAAAGTACATATTTGCTAAAATCATGAACCCCAGGCAGATAGTATCCAGTGGGATCCAAAAACCACCAAACGCTCTAAGGATTCATCAGGGTAAGCAGCGCTTCCTTCTTTCAAAATATTCCCCTTAGCCGTGAGCAAATGAGCCTTTTCCTTGAGCGGTCTAAGAACTTACGCTTACGCGCCCTTTGTCTCACGACTCGACGATTCAGGTTTGTGACTTGGACTACCCCTCTTTTGTATCAACCCTCGAATCTTAATAACTGAACTAATTATTTCATACAGATGTGCAGGCCCCCCTCAAGCAGCTCAGGCAGATGGCGTTGAAGCTACGGCCAAGTGCATTGCTGTCAGAGTGTACTTTTCTCTACCTGGAATTGACTTGCTGCATCTCCTAGTGCCAAATGATGACGAAGCTCTAAGAATGCACAAAAGATCATCAGCGCCCAGATTTCTACAATGCCCTCGAGCCCTCAGCCTCAACCACGTGCACCAGCTTCTGCTGCATGGGGCAACGGTGATGAGACTGTTACATGGTTATGTGTGAAAACAGGCCATCCCCATTATTTTCGACCATCTCTATAAATTAATATAGGTTGTTGATAGCCTTCCCGAGCTTAAACATCCCGAATATACTCGAGAAAACCACATTTAAACATTAAAAGCTTAATATCAAAAGATATAATGATTATGATCACCTAGTAATCATTAATCATTTATTATAAGATACACAAGCAAATTACTACAGTCCTTACACACTAGTAGGGGCCTCGAGTTTATTTAAAATAACTACCAAGGGAGCGCGGAAACACGCACAGACAATGGGAATAACCTTTGACCCGATATAGACATGCGGAGCGACAGCCCAAACAAGTCAATTACCCTGAAGCCGGTGTAATCTATTTTTATCATCCGGAGGAATGTAACCGGAAAAGGAATAATCCACGATGATCGACGTCGGAGCGGGTGCTATTTTTGGTAATATGAAGATGCGACGCAAGGACGCTCATCCCCTCGCGTTCCCTCATAGAACTAATAAATATACACCTATCCTAGACACATTAGCAAGCCCCTGAGGACGTAGACAAAATCCTCTGTGAGGTAGACAAATATTAAAGACGCTATAATGAACCGGCCGTTGCACGATCGCAACAGCAGGAATATTAATCCAATAAAATGCCTTATATGGCAATGAGATAAATATTCGGCGCTTGATGAATATGCCCAACCAATGGCATAATTCCCCTCACTCCAAATCGGACTAATGACGAGATAATTAATTACACTGCGCTTATCAAATTAGCTTAGTAAGATGCCCAGTAAAATAGTATAAAAACCCAGTAGAATTAGTGTAGAAAAGCAAGCAGACAGCACCCCTCGAGTCGTAGCAATACAATCGAGCGTCTGGCTTCTAAACTAGATAATAGAAAGACAATTGATTGATATAAAAGCGAGATAAGCTTCAGACAAACTTAGAATTGAGCTCAAATAAGAGATAGATTAAGCAAAGGCTTATTATTCAAGTCAGGACCTAGTTGAGTAGTTGGGAGTAGACAGAGCGTCACTCAGCTACAAAAGTACAAAGTCTTTTAGTTCAAAAGCATAGCCAGAGCCTAGTTTATCTCAAGAAGAGATCAGTCAAGTTTAGAGAAAGTTTCCAAGCCAGAAGTCAATTAAAAGCGATCCATTATCCAAAGAACCCCTACAACCCATTGTAAAACCCCATAAAAGCGAACTTAATTAAAAAGACATTGATACTTACACTCCCCAGAACTTACACAAGTCAAGGGATATTTGTTGGGTTCAATAAAAGCGATCTATTTCGTTTTTCATACCTACAAACTGCCTAAACTTATCAACGGCAAGGATTTCTATGTCTACAATTTCCTTCATGCTTCCTATGCTTTGCATGAAGCACTGGTGCCAGGCACTCCCGGGCCTGTAGAGCGGTTCGCTGGTGTCTCTTATCCTGGACAGGATGAAAGAGTTTATGCTCTGGACCCCGGTTATGTGGTACCTCAATCTTTAGTGGACAAGTATGACCTTCTTAATGCTGCACTGGGAAAGCTACAGGAAGAGGCGGCAGGCAACCAATGCAAAAGATGGTAAAGTCCTTCCAGTTTACTCATGTTGCCCTCTGATTTATAATTAATGCTCTGAGCCCCAGATGTTTTTGTGAGCCAATCATGAATTCCAGTCATTCGGAGGAGTCGAACATGTTTGGCCTGGTCTCAGATTGCGTGCAGAGATGGATCAACCTCTTGCAGCTACTGGCCCAGCTGGTCCAGTGTTGACTCTCAGCAGGAGCCCCATGACAAAGGAGGCACAATCTTGGGTTGCAGATGGAACAGAAAGTGAGCCTTCCTGCATCACGGAGCTCAATAAGAGCGATGTGTGCCAGAGGAGTTGAAACTACCTGAGTCTGACTTATAGTAAGTTTTCCTTTGTCCTTCGATGTCGAACTTTCAGCTGAGCGCATAGTCATAGAAAAAAATGACGCCCAGCGTACCAATCTTGCTTGGGCTAATTTACACCCCCAACTTCCTTCGATTCAAGTCCAGGCTGGAGAATTGCAAGGTGCCCTCTCATCCTGGCAAAAGGACTCATGCTGAAGGCAAGTCGATGGCAGGCCGAGGAAACTGGAATGACACTTCAAGTTACTGCTGACTTACACTCATGGATGCAATTCAGGGGCGCCGTAGTTCAAACCTTGGATAGGTTTCTCTGAACAGATGTTTTAAGCTTCCCCTCTTCATTTATTTTAACTACTCAAATAATCTCATATGAATGTTGCCAAGGTGAAATTTTGAACAGTCATAAAACATTTCTCGCAATCAAATTGATATCTGTGCCTGGGATATTCCTTCTGTCTTGACAATGTTGGCTTTCCACGTGTCTGATCGCCGTTGGTCTGCGCCTGTGCCAAGATGCTGTGAGAGTATCGTTGAGTTCCCCTCGTCCTCGCCGATGGATTGTCAAAGTTGGCTGCATCCACAGCACATGGTTTAAGTTCCTTATATTGTATATAATTAGTGCTAGCAAGCCATCTTATCTTGACCAATGAGGTATTATATTAATAAATTTGGAAGGTGTCCATGTCTTATGTCTCGACCTATCAGTCGGCCATAATCTGCTGGTGGTTGAATATTTGAGGACATCCTGATCCTGGAAATTTCGGCAGTTTGTCGATTCGGCGAATTGATCGGATTCCCAAATCCAGAATGTCTCCAAAAATAGTTCGACAGCTCTTGCAGTGCCACATCGTGTTCCTCTTCACCTCATTTGCCTCTTTCTTCTGCACCACACACTCCTTTCTTACGATTTTGAACATACGTTACCATAATGCCTTCTAAGTAAGCTTTTTATTGCATTTCCTATGTTCTTTCATGACTGACAATGCGTGTTTCTAGTATTTTCTTCCTCATGTTCATACTTCACCTTTTCGACAGTGCATTTAGTTGGGGAGTTCAAAGTTGATGTATCTGGATGCTTAGCCACTTACCCACATAAGTGGATTGTAATGTAGTGACAGTTATTTATAGCCCAGCCTCGGAAATGAGTCCAAGCTGTAGGCCCGTGTCCATTTATCATAGATTATCTTTACTTTTGATCAGTTCCATCATCCTCTCTCCGAAATGCCTCGAGAAAATTATCACAAATGCTTGCGAAGAGCTACTTGACATTTATGGCTATTCATGACCTTATAAACCCTCCAGGAGATGATGTTCAGCAAATAGCCACACAGTCCAGCATGATTTAGCAATTCTGGATGGTATCAGAACAACACGGTATCTTCGAGTCAGCCTCAGTCAACACATTGTCATTTGCAACCCAGTTGATGGCAGGTAGGTCACTTTGTTGTCAAGCCATAGTAATTATAGATAGTATAGAGTGTAATAAGGAGTGACAGGTTGTCAATTAGAGGAGGTAAGGACCGTAGATGAGGGGAAGAAAAGAAATGTGGTCAAAAGCACGTCGCATTTGGCCGCATGGAGCTTGCATATCAATTAGGAAGGTGTGACCTGATGTGATGGGATGGCAAGCAACCAGGGGATACACAGATAAGCATCACTGATACATCAACTTTGAACTCCCTAGTCACTTGGCGTCACTTCTTTCATGTCTCTTAGATTTGTACTCCATCCTTCTGTATCTTTTTGTAGCCTAGCACCTTCCCCTAGATTTGTTCATTCCCCTAGTTGTGCATCAAACAAAATAAACTGTATATTAGACAAACCACAAATTACAAGTAGCATTTGTGATACAGAAGGACTGAAAGACTACTAAAGATCATAAGGCCAATTTCCTGGTTCATTACCCTCCTTCTCGAGCTTAGAAATAGTCATGAGATTTCATTGTCATACCATTTCATCCAAAAATAAGTTGTAGCATCAACATGCATCTCGCAGCATATCGCTGATTAGCCACCCATCCAACTGTTTGTCTGTTCTGTGACAGAAGAATCGAAATACCACTTCTTATCACTGGTCCCTCATAATTCTGGAAATGCAGAGGCATTGCAATTTTCCCTACAGAAATGATCTTGCTGGGAGTGTTTGCACTTGAAATGGAATATGTCCATGGTCAATCCAATATTCTTAAAGAATGGATCATCTTCCACTGCCTTTGTGAGGGTGCAATTGTTGTTATAAAAGGTATGGTCCAGTCTGGTTATACCCAGAAGACAGTATGTTCTCTTGATCATTTCCTGTAGAGTAGAATTAAATGTCAATCAATCTTTGCTTTTAGAGATGGCAGGTATAGGCTTACCATGACACTGTGGACAGCCTCAGCATGATAAAAGGTTTCACGAGCCATAATGACACCACATGGAGCCACAAAGAGCTGTTCATTATGAGTGTGCTTGCAGCCAAATTGAGCACATATGGATTTCCTGCACTGAGCACTTGTTCTGAAGCAGGGCAAGCCTTACCTTGGCTTGTAAACTCGAATGGCTCCTCCATGTTTTCATCCTTGATGACCTCAGATATATCTGTTATCTCACCTGCTAATGTGTCTGGCAGATGAGCGACCTGTGCTCGCTGCTGCTGCTCTTTCAATTGGAAACAGCTCTGTCCATGAACATTATAGACATCCTCAACAGCCTGATGCTCAGCCAATTGGCACATCTTCTTGTTTGGGACTATAGGCTCATTGCAACCAACCATGGAGCAAACATAGTCATGGTTGCAGTGATCTGGACAGAACCTATGCCTATTAGTCTGCAAGGGGTTCTTGCAGTTCAGTTCTCTGCAGCAGGGATGCACCAGGGTTACACCATCTATAACAACAACAGAGACCCTGTGAGCCAGTGGAGTATTTGATGTGTTGACCTCTGGAAAATAATATTTAATGTAAGTGGATAATGCTCCTTGGACATGATGCTAGAAAATACCTGGGTATGTACAAGTGCATTTTTTGCAGTAGTGCCAAAGTACTGGTTGGTTGATCAGTCGAAAGCAATCCTTGCAAAGATGGACAGCCTCAGCAAATCGCTCCTTTGACAGTCCTCCATAGGGAACAGTAAGCATTGACCTCTGAGATACACAGTCTTCGAGAAGAGACAAGATAGTAAAGGCATCGAAGACCTGATCAGATGTGACTTCAAGTTTGAATTGCCAGCCATCAGGTGTGTAATTCCTTTTTACAAATCTGTTGTTGTAGATGTGAGCACAATTAGTTGCTGACATCTATGACAGAAGCATCATTGATATCCAGAGGTCGACAAGGCTCTGGTCAGCAAATTGGTGTTCTCCAATTTGCAGAATATTAGGTAACCTATCATAGTAAAATCTTGTGCCTTTGAATACTCAAAAATTGTGGTGGTAGTTTACATTGCATTCTATTTTGAATGGTCATCGACAATGATCCGGCTTGTTTGAGAGCCAACGCACCTTCACAGATAAGGTGGACTGCATATATCAGCACAGCTCCATGGTCAAGCATAAAGAGAACAGCCTGGTTTGACTCTGACTTCTTGAGCATAAGCTGCTGATGTCATTTGCAGTCTGTGTTCATGCAGTAGTGGCTCGGAGGAAAGAGCATATAGTAGGCTAGCACCACCAGAACAATGAGGGTGCAAATCCCTCAGCACTTAATTGCTCTCTACTTACTAATTCCTCTTGAATGGCCAAACTTGGCATACAACAATGGAAGGTTCATTCCATTTGTTGGAAGAATCATTGGACCCATATTCCACATGGTATGAGTGAGAAACTCCCCAAATTGTGTCTATAGACTGAAGGAGTATGGTGCATGCCTTGGATAAAAACCATTGGATAACTGGGGACAGTATAGGCCCAGCAGAACCAATAGCAAAGTTACCTAGCTGGATGAGCAGAATGATGTCCTTCAATCGTGAGGCCAGGGCAATAAACTGAAGGAGTTGTTCAACAGTAAGAGGGGTGAGCCTTGCTGCTTGGAGAGCTTGCAAAAGCATCAGGAAACGTGCTAAAAAAGTTTTTCTGGTTTTCTGACTGAAAAAACCATGGAAACTGGCCAAAAATGACCCAAAAATGGCAATTTCAGAAACCATGAAAACCTAGGTCCATTTCCTCAAAAACCTGCCAAGCAAAGATTTCAACACTAGACCTAATATAGTAATTACTTAGCAAAATGAATCAAAAAATCTCTGCCAGGTTTCCGGAAACCAAAAAACCATCCAAAACCGGTAAAAACCCGGAAACTTTTTTTCCACTTTGCTGATGAGGCCCCAGAGCTCACTCATGGTGTGCAATGCTGATAGTCCCTTGCTTTGCACTGTTGGGCTTTTATACCTTTGGCTATCAGTAATGAAGGTTCATGTCTTTACATTTTATTGGGCTAGTTATGTCTAGAGAACTTGAAAACTATCTATCTATCTAATTACTGAGGCTCTACTAGCTGCTGGGCAAAGCACTTGTACAACTTGCTCAACTGACAAAGCCATGCATATCCTCCTATAGCACCAACTTTCTTGGACTTTTCATCTAGGAGACATAGATGAATCTGTACTCGTGTGCTCAGGAAGCCTCATAACTTGGACTCTGACAACATTCCATGTCTATTAAGCCCTTCTGCCAAGCCAATTCTGGGTGAGCTAATTCATGCTAGTGTGGCCTATAGACCAACCAACTTTTAATAAAACTATGTAGAATGTATTCATAGTATGCTAATATACTAGCCTACAGAAGGATTTGAATGGTGGAGGTATAATATAGGGGTTTTACAAATGATGAGGTTGGGTGCCTGCCAAGGTGCTGGGGAAAGCCAGCACACAACTTGCACTTTGGATGCCGATGGGTGCTGATTTGCCAAACTGCCAAATGCTGAAATTACCAAGATCAGAATTTTCTGGAATATTTCCCTTTAATTTGAGGAGAACAATAATTGATAAAATGTACATCCTTGAGGGCCAAAAGTAAGGTCACTTCAGTCAGAAGTGCTCATTTGTGTTTCATTTCTGAGCAGGCCCAGGAATTCTGCAACCAGTCTACTACCAGTACCATTGGAACTGCAGTTGGAAATTGTGGTCTTGAAGCACAACAGTACAGGCATCTTAGTCAATATATAAGAGGATGATTATGACTTCATCATAAAGGCATTCCTAAGGTAAGGCCTTTTCTTCACTACTGGCTAACAGTAAATTCATTCAACCAGCCACTAATTGCTTATGTTCAAAATCTCTCAAACCCTAGCAAGTGTGATTGAATTCTATGCCATGATTCACTAGCTTGAGTTCAATATAAATTATGCAATTGAATTTACTTAACCACAACATGTTCAATCGTTCTGTTGACTGGAGAGATCACTGAGCTGCCTCAATTGGTAGGTCCATGTATGCAAATATAGCACAGAAATGGCGCCATACCTGAAAATGGCTTTAGCGGCCAGTGTGGTGCTTGAAAGCTCATTGAATTCAGAGCTCAGGTGCAAATTTGCTTCAAAGTCTGTGCACTGCATCACAGCACTATGAGTGCATGACTTATATAGATGTACTTAGCCTTCCAGATATATAACTTAAAATAAACCTTAAATATTCATGAGCACACTCAATCACTCTTGCTAGCATTTGAGAGACCACACTCATAACTAATTGCTAGAATTCATTGAATGAAGTGGTAGCTACGAGTCTCTATTAGCATTTGCCTCACATGAATTACCAGATGACATCCCCTATATGGGTGATCAATCCCCTTGGCTCCAGTCTCCTGAGACATTTGTCTGCACTGAGACCCTGGCATCTCTTTGATTGCATGCTCCTGCTGAGCAAACATCCAATGCTCATTTAGGAGTGCTGAGAAGGTATTTGGATGAGACAATCAGTGCAGCAGAAACATATATCATATATGGAATAGGATAGGTGGAAGCATGCAATTGGGTTGTGAAACCCAGTGCAGAAATGGGGAATTGTGTGGGCTCGACCACATGACGATGAGCCATCCCCAGTTTTGGAGCTCTTCCACACCCCTCCACCTGTAGGGGAGCTGACTTGTTCTTATTCTTCCCTTTTTCCTTGTCCTTCTCCATGACATTATCTCTGTTCTTCCCCTTCTCCTTCCCAACACCCCCAGCCCTTCCACACCAGGAGGAATCACATGCTTCACATTGAAATAGAGCATGGCTCTATCACTATACTGACATCCTACAGATGGCATGAAGGACATTTTATTCAGGTCAGAAATGAGTCTGTCATCCCTCCAAACATCCTGTTTAATTTGAGAGGCATTAGGCTCATGGCTGTAGAAATCATGGAAATCATAGAAAATGACAATCTTTACTATCTCAGAAAATGAGACTGAGCCATTAATGTATGTAAATGTGGAGGTATCCTCGACCCCTTGGTCCTCATCAGGATCACTTTGTGACAGAAGGATGTCCAAGAGAGGGATGTTGATTACATCTGCATTCCTTGCTTCCTAGATGGCCCATTGCAGCATTGCTGCAAACAAGCCCATCTTTCTCGGTGCCATCACCATCATCAATGGAGACAATGTTTCTAGGTGAGCTAATTGCACCCTTGATGCCAAGTGTAGAATTGAACCCAGCTGCTGAACTTCACAGTAAATATCATGACAAACAATCTGTGACTGGCTGTGCTTGTTGAATGCAGGCATCAAAATGAGTTGTTGTAGCCACCAGACTGATCCAGTGCACTTTGAGATGAAAGAGGTGGTTCTGACAGTGAGTCAAAGGGACAGTGAGAGCTGCATCTGAAAAATTGGTGGGTAAGCTAAATGGTGCAAGTGAAACTGAAATCATTACCTTTGGGCTCCCTGAGGAAAAGCTTGATCACTGTGAGCTTGTGTCCAAACCATCAACAAAGATTGTCAGCTTCCAAGCCCTGCCTTCTCTGCTCTTCTTGGCAGTGATCCCTTCTCCAAGGCCTGATCACATGCCCTGGCCTTCAAGCCACAGAGGTATACTTTAAAGAAGAGGGTCCAATCTACATGCCCCCCATGATGTTGGGATCAACAGAAGTCTGCCACCTGGGTTGAAGGTGCCATTGGGAATAGAATCTTGTACAATGGATCACATAGCTCCTCCTCCCAGGCACCACAAGAAGCCATTCAAAAATTTCCCAGTTCTTTTGTAAGCTGAAGCAAGATGTAGCAAGGTTGTAGGGGGCCTCGGCATGCCCATCGATGTCCATGGGTGTACAGTATCATGGTTATGAATTCACCAAAATTGGTGGAATCAAAGCAAGCTGGGTGGAGTTGCTGGAAATCTGTAAGTATTCACCCAAGGCCAAGGAGTATCTGGGTTAATTCTTATAATCAAGCCATCCAATTCATCTGGGGCCATTACTATGCTGGAGTCACAGCTTGAGGTGGGGCTTCATTGGCACGAATGGTTGTATCCACCTTCTGAAGGTTTGGTCAATGAGGCCACAACCATAGTGTGAAGCACATTGAGCCATTGCCACACATATCTCAATTCTCGACAAACAGATTCTGAAAATTGCTCATCTTAATTGTTAAGTCAATCTGGGGTTAATGAACTATATGAAAACAGCTCACCTTCTGTTTGGGGGCATCACAGGAGTGCTTGAAACAATACCATGTAAAAGTTGATGGAAAAAGCCATCCAAATCTGTGAGGGCACTGTTGGAAATAGACTGGCACTACCAGTACCTGTGGCATTGAATGGCAATGACAATGTGTAAGGTTGACATGACAAAATCTGCCAAAAATGAGATGCTCTAGGGTAGAATGAATCACTCAGATACATACAATCAAAATATCAAGCCAAGGACATTGGTGGTTTTGGAATGATGCTAGCTCAAAGCAGGGTAGGGCTCACCAAGTGCTTGCCTGACTGGTGCATCTGGTGACCAGTGGATAGCACACAGCATGACAGAAAATTGGGAATGAGTGATATAAGAGGATCTTCCCATTTTTTGAGGAGATTGAGAGCAGGATGATCTGGTTTCAGATGCTTTGGCTTTGGGTCACTTTGTGAATGATTAGGAAAAGGAGAGTCTGAGCATTACCAAGAAGTTGAAGGATTAAAAAGTAACTGAAGATGGTGCAATTGTTAAGCTATCAGAACTTGAGTAACAGGTCCATGTGGAACAGTTCTTAGATTGGCACATATGTGAGGGCCAGAAATTGATGAAAACTGGCCAGAACTTGGAGAATTGAGCAATGTTTAATGCAGTTTATGTGACCTAGATGGCAGCCTAAGACAACTTGGAAATACTGTAAGGAGGAGATAGAAGAGGGTCTTTATTTTGAGATCCCTTGACTAGGTGCCATCAGAAAACCTCCCACAAATGCCTGCAAGCCAGTGGGGATGTTGGGTGCTGTCCTCAAGCCAGCATGGATAAATGGATGAACCAGACAAGAACCAGAGTTATTCTGAAGGATACCATGTATCAAGCCTTACTGCATAAGTTAGAAAGCCACACAAAGAGGCTAGGAGAAAGTAAGCCTCCCAGAGTTACACTTCAAGAGACTTGAGGTGGTGTCATTCTTGTAAAGCACAGAAAAGGGAAATGAAAACCCAGTCTGCCCAAAGTTTTGTCAGCTTTTTCCCACAGATAAATGAACTTCCCTTGTCAAGATTGATGGCAGCATCAATGACACCTTTGTGAAGCACCTTTCCAGACCCTGCCGTGAATTCCCCATTGCCCCTCCCCTTGCCTCGGGGTATGCTGTAGGTTATAGTGCTAGTGTAGACTCTGTAGGGGAGCACATCCATTTGAATTCATGGCTGCAGGTTTGTCACCAGCATTTGATCAGAAATGTTGTGACATATGCAGGGCCAATATGAAGACATCAGGTGGAACACGTCAATATTGACATCTCAAGGACCAAGTAACTTAGTCTATTGAGCAAAGCATTATAGCTCAGTGGTAATTGCACACACACTTTCATTGCTTACAGGTTGCTTAGCCTTGATTTGATTCTTGGTTTTGTCATCTGAGATTCTTTTGATTTTTATTCAATTTCTATCCCAGATAGGTGCTTTCAGGCACCAGACCCTTTTTTGAGGTATATATTTGTTTGTCTCTTTCCTGTGACACATTTTCAGGACAGAGGCAGTGATGATATTTCTAACCTTTGCTGAACTAATGTACAAGGTATAGCTCAGACTCCTACCCAGTCCTACTTCGGGACTATCTAATCTTATCTATTGATCCAAAGTTTCAATGAAACTTGAAGAACTATTAGAGTCCCTCATGGACTGGCACAACTTGTTAGTGTGGTCATGTTTGTCCTCATGTTCAAACCCTCTACATCATCAGGTGATCCTCCAGAAGTTCGGCATGCAACTCCAAAGATTAGATATGCATAAAAATCCTCATCCAGTCCTCATGTCTTTGTCATGGTTTCTGGCTAGACTACATGCATTTTCTTGGATGGAATATTAAACCAATGAAAACTTCTTTCCAGCAGCAACTTCTCATCCTGATAATGCCAAGCAATAGGGGCATTTATGAGCTTCTTCATCAGATCATTGACAAAGAAGGACCAGCTTGTCAGGAATTCATCCAGGAAATACCTAGGATATGTTCTTCTCTTCAAATGGCAGCACCAGCGACAGTCTTCGAGACTGCATTGGTTGTAGTTGCTGCAGTGAGATTCACTGCACTGATTTTCAACCTTTCCAATTCATTTTTGTTCTTGTCTCCTAGGAGGTTAAGTGTGGTAATGATTATTTTGATACCATTATCATTGAAAAGGAGTGGGATCCAGAATGTCAGCATTTTGCCAGCACCAGTCAGTGCTACAGTGATGCAGTCGACCTCCCTCCTCAGCTGCACAAGGGCATCCTCCTCCTGGAACTGACAAGGAGTGATGCTGAAGACATCCTTGACCTTTTCTCAAAGCTCTTCAAGCGATGGGACCTTGATTCTGAGAGGAGGCATTTCCCAGAGACCTAGAATGGCAAGAGCTTGACAGCAATCAGTGCCTTGTTGATGCATGTCACCTGATGACATAGAGGGTTTGAACATGAGCATAAACACAACCACACTAACAAGTTGTGCCAGTCCACATAGGTTCATTCCAAGCCCCTCAGATTTGTTTGGTTATGTATTTGTTTGTATTGGAAACATCAAATCCATCAGAGGGGCTTGTGACAGACTGACACTTTCAGAGGGTTTATGCACCAGTGACACTCAACTGCATTTCTCATCGCTCTTTCTGAAAATTTACAGGAATATAGATTAGATGTATCATAATGTCCTTGATATTTTGTTCAGGTCATATCCCTTGTGTATCAGCATAGTTAAAAGGCGGAAAATGTGCCATGTCAAGATATCAGATAATCCTTGTTCAATCGACAATAGGCCATGTTCATACCACAATTTTTGGACAGGTCATTGTCATGTATCCTTTTCCTTGAAGTGACTCTTTGAAGTGTGGAAAGTGATGAGGTGCTTGTGCCAGAACTCTCAAAGGTCAAAATTGATAGAAATTTGATTTTCTTTGTGCATGTCACATGTGCCTAGCAATGAAAATATCTCCAAGTCCCAAAAGCCAACTTGGTCCCTTGAAATCGATAAGGTGATTGCTTCTCCTCCTTATCATTCATCCGAAAACTTTGACCTTTGCACTCAGTATGAGCCAGAATACCCTGAAGAAAAAGCAATTCCTTTCTCTAGCTACACCAAGGAAGTCTTATCTTGAAGATCCATATTTCCCATGGCAGGATCCAATAGTAGGTTTCCCCAGTCTATGTTAATGAGGTCTGAAGTAGCCATACTTGAAGATTATACAGCCTCATGTACTCAGCATGCTATGCACCCTCGTATATGGTGCATGTGACATAGTGTGACATTTGGAGACTGTCCCTTGAATACCCAGAATTTTGAAGGTACCTCCACTTGATGACCATTTAAAATCCTGAAAATATTATAGTGTAATTTTGGACTGTATAACTACGTCCTTTGAAATTTTGGGTTCATAATTCTATCTGTAGACTCAACAGTTGACTCCTTCTTTTGGACTAGAATTTGGCTTCAGCAGTGTTTTCTCTACTTAGATTCTGTGGGCCATATCCAATAATTAGGGAAAAAAACTACATAGCCATGTTACTAAAGATGCACTCTATGGGTTGCAAAAGTTTCAAAGTTTTACCTCTCTCTGTTCGAGAGAGCGTTGCCTTTCAAGAAACCCATCAAAATCAGTCATCTTGTCACAAGCCCCTTCTAGTGAAGGTGCCCACTTCATGGGCCGGAGTGGGGCTTGCTCCGAGCCTACAGTCCACAAGGGACTCTAATAGTTCTTCAAGTTTTATTGAAACTTCAGATCAATAGATAAGATTAGATAGTCCCAAAGTAGGACTGGGTAGGAGTCTGGGTATAGCTCAGATTGCATGCAACAGCCAGGCTTTCATTCAAGCATAATATCATTTAGTCTGAAGTCTGACAACACCACTTGATCTACAGATACACATTGCACTGTCCCATCCCTTCTAGCCCTGGTATGTCTCTCATGTTGGATGACATGGTCATGAACTTAGAAGGCAGCAAAGCAGGAACATTGTGGCCTTCTCTCATGAAGTAGCCTGGGATCTTGATTTCATTTCATAAGGTGTCCTTGAGGCTCACTTTCTATAGGTGTGGGCCCGCCTAATATTAAATAAAATTAAATAAATTAAATCGAAGAAAGGAGGGAAGAAATAAATAAATCACACAGTGTCTATATAGGTGAAGGTCATCTAGCATGCCGTGATTTGATGAAACTGCAGGGGCCGAAAGCAGTCCATTTTTTCGAGGCGCGCTTCGTGCATTTGGGTACAAAATTGATCTGGTCCTTGATTTGGGTAGGTCTGAGTAGCACATTATTTTTTCCTACTGCACTTCGCGCAGCCCTCTCAATATGCATATGCACCAAGAACTGTGAATTGCATAGATGCCTTTCAAATACTCCAGAGTGGGGAGGAGAACAGGGTGGATTTTTGATTTATCTACCTCAAATGACCAGGATTATTTATTTTGCTAGCGCGCTTTGTGCGCCCTCCCCATCCTCTTTAAATGTTACCCAGATTAAAAATTTTGTCTTATTTTTCAAGCTCTCCAGATGCCTTCCAATCTTCGAAAGAATGTATGCAAAAGGGCCAGTTCATCACCTGACTGTGCTGACCTAATGAGTTTCCTTGCACAGTGGTGTTCATTGAGTGGCCTCCCGAGCTAAGGAAAAGGTCAGATATTCTAAAATTTACTCCATGTTCAGGAATCAGGCTCATCTCACTGATTTATGCTCTGGTTCTGGACTTTTGTGCTCCAGAACATGTCGAAGTAGCTGCATTATTTGGCTGAGTTACTTTGTTTGTACATGATTATATTTTCAAACTCAGTTATATCGTATTTGGCCCACACCTATAGAAAGTCAGGCTCCTAAAACCAGCCTCTAGTATCACTCGCAAGAGCTTCACCTGAGAGCAGGACGCAGTGTTGCATCAGAGAAATACAAATATTTTGACATACAAACAAATGTACAAACAAACCTAAGAGCTCAAGCTCGTGATATAGAGGCTGGCATTTTATAGATTCACATGATCTGTGTGGGCAATCATCAAGGTTTTTTTTATGGCAGGAGGCCGCCGATATTGATGCTCACATGCTCGAAGGCACGGAGAACATCATCAACTGCAGAGTGACAAGGGAGAGGCATTGTGGGCTGTTAATCCAATAATTCTTTCAAGTATTAAGTTCCTTCCCTGTATTTATGCAAATTAGGTGTGAGTTTTCTTTAATAATGTGTCTACCATTACTGGTTACCATAATTCTAGTATGAATGAGCAGGAGAGCCATATTTTTGCATACAATTAGGTGAACCCATTCACTTGCACTCATTACAATAACACCATGGGAAGGTTACCTTGCATGTTTCTCACTTATTCAAGTGGCATAATTGCTAATTGTGCCAATTGTATTTATCTTTAACTGTTTGAACAAGCAGCATGGCTAAATTGACATGAGGAAAGGGGTTTACCTCCTAATTGTAGTGGACAAGGGGGGAAATTCAGCAGTTCCAAATTGGGCATGGTTCTGGTGACACGCCTGCATGTCACACTGTAAAAACAGCCTTGACATTGCCCACACAGATCACGTGAATCTATAAAATGCCAGCCTCTATATCGCGAGCTTGAGCCCTTAGCTTTGTTTGTACATCAAAATATTTGACCATGTTTGCTCTCTGATGAAACACATGCGTCCGCTCTCAGATGAAGCTCTTGCGAGTGATACTAGAGGCTGGTTTTAGGAGCCTGATAGAAAGTGAGCTGTCCTTGACAAGTCCTTGACGGCTTGTCCATCCAACTTCATGGATCAGCTTACGAATCCGTGGGAATGCTGACAAAAACTTTGGGCAGACTGTGTACCCAAGGGAAACTTCGGGACCACCTCCAATTCCTGTGACGGCTGTGACGTTTTGAAGCTTACCTTCAAATGTCTATCTCAAGCTGGGCTTCAGTGAACCTGCCCGCCTCCTCCAACAATTGTACCCTACATAGTACTTCCTTTTCATCCCCGTCTTGTCATATCTCAGATACTTTACCCTCCAGTCCCACCGCTGCATTATTTCCCTTTCCACCCTCCAACTTACGTGGCCCTGATCGGTGTCTCACTGTAAAATCTATCAAACCTACACTCGATCAGCTGCCCCCTGTCTTCACCTCTGATGTTTTCCAGACTAGTCTATTACCAGAGCTGATGATATGTTTAAATGTAGGTCACATTTTATGATCCTACCTTGCATTTTCCTTTATTTTTTTTTCAGGAACTCCACCTCATAAACTTAAAGAGAGATTATCTAGCTGCCCGAACGTACAGAGTGGAGAAAGACATTTCGATGGCCAATTGAGGCTGCAGTGCTTGTCTGCTGAAAAATTTAAAGCAGCAATGCGCCTTCAAGAGGCGCATGTCTTACAGAACGCCAAGTGCGTGGGCTTCGGATCTGACTTCGTGACTTATGACACTCAAAGCTCTGTTGACCTAGCCAAAGCAGCCCTGGATAGCCTTAAGGCAGAGGAGCTAGTTGCGAAATGTCGAATACAGGAGCTGAAGGAAGAACTCTCATTGATGGAGGATGAGCTAGATGAGGTTCGAAGGAAAGTGGAAGAAGCATCCAGGCAATATGGGCACATTCAGCTAGCCCTTCAGACAGCCAACCTGACTGTGCGGGCTCCATTAGAATACCCCATTGAATATCCACACCTCTCAGATCTTCACTCGACCTTGTGACCACCTTTACACCCCTTACGACCTTGATCATCTGTATAACCCCTCTTGACAATGTTTGAACTTTGTAGTAACTGAGCGATTGTATGTATTATGAATGTGCTGGCCAGCTGTAATTTACTGTCATGGATCAGGAGGTTGAAATGGTCAAGTTTGAATACTTTTCTCTCTCATTTGGCTTCCAAGAAAATTTCCTAAAATACTATAACGTGCTGTCTACAATGCTATGTATTTTTTCTGGTGTCTGCAGAAACCAAAGAGCGGTACTTGATTTGCGAAGCAGACTATGCTGATGTATCAGCATCTCTTGCAAGATCTGGCAAGATCCCTCTAATCGAATCATACAAAAATTTATAGAAGTGTTAAGGATACCTAGTTGAGTGATAATCCCAAACTATATGTGAATTCATACGCATTTGACTCCATGAGGGCAGATGTAATGCCAAAGGTGTGGTTAAAGCGTGACAAGATGTGACATTTTCAGGCGTTCACGCCCGGCCAAAACAACCATGACTAGACGTGACTGCTGTACCTTTCCTTTAGCTCTGAGATGCAGAACTGCACCTGTGTCTCCTATAATAGCTTTTGCACAAAATTTTGGGCAGTCCTGTGTATCTGAAAAAATTGTAGGTAACTATAAAATTTTGTGGATGGAGAGCCTGAAATTAAATTTCTAGGGAATTTTCTTAGTCACCGTCTCAAGGTCCCGATGAATTAAGACAGATTTTAGTATTCAGTATAGCTGTTGGTTGCTGGAATTGTGATGTAGTTGGATTCTCAAGTTTGAGGGCAATAAGGCATATTGTATGTTACCCAAGAGAGTCTGAAGGCCCGGCTCACCATAAAGATTCCTTCTGAATCCTATTATTCCTCCTTTCTCATCCAGGTGTCCTGAATTCACATAGATTTATTTGTGCACTACCCTATCCAGCTGCTCAATTGTCTCTGTGGGCTAATGAAATCCATAGAGATTTGTACCATGGCTATCCAATAATAATAATAATAATGGCTACGGCAAGGGCCGATTGGATAGCCCATTGCCTGCCATGTCATAACATACGTAAGCCTCAGGAAGAGCTTCGAGGAGCTGGCAGCTTTCCCCAGCTGCCATCAAACTTGAGTTTTTCAGAATTCACCGCGACCGAAAAGGCTCTTAAGGTTTTCTCAGATGACCCAGCCTAGCTGAGGAACTTGCCACTGACGTATTCAACTTCTTATCTTTATGCCAAGTGGGATACGGCAGCCATCTTCTAATTGCTTTCATTTCGCTTTCTCAGATAGTTCTGTGAGGTGTACAGGTAATAATGCTATCATCATTCACCATAGTATTCCATAGCCGCAAGGGTCCAGGTCTAGCCAAGGCTTGGACTGAACTGCTGAGCCGAAGGGTCTGAGCCAGTTCACAGGCACGACGTCGGAACAGATGGCACCATATAAGGAGTCGAAGAAATTTGGAGATCCGCTTTTTCCTACTGAAATCCCAAGAACTTAGCAGTTCGGTTTGCCTTTCCATCGCAGCCCTGGCGGCGCTGAACCAACCTCGTGGTGGGTCCAGCAATCGCTTCGCTCAACTCCCGAACATATCAACATGCGACGGAAATTAGATATGGCATGACCTTCAGTCATCTTCGACATCCTCTTCATACTTACATGGTGAAGGCAATGAGGACCTGGTTTTTCCTTTTAAACGGCTCTCCCTTCGTCTCAAGATCTGGGACTGAGTCGAAGGGAGGGCCATGTCTAGTATGTTTCTTCACTCCTCTGTTGGAATTATCTGACATAGAGCCCTGGCGTTGCTTTCAGATGACCCTCCTCCAGACGCCGGCGGTCTTGGGCTCACTCCATCATTGGTATCTTACTCTGCTGCCTGCTCTTTGCGGTCCCCTTGTGTAGATGGCAGCTTTCCTGTTGGCTGGCATATGCTAAGCTCTTCTTCTTGCCCTCGCTCCTTCTTGATAATTCGGAATACAGCCCTCTATGACCCCTCTGCAACTAATGACCACCCCAGTTCTCTCACCTATGGCCAGCAACTCGGGGTCATGAACAAGAATGCCTGTTCCTATTCGTCGAGTCTGCCTTTGCCTTTCATTTTTCTCCTCCTTCTAACCTGAACTACAGGCCTCGATAATAACGACATTTTATATTCACAAGCAAATTCCCCTGGTCACAGCCATCTGCTCCTTGGCTTTCCCAGTGGTATGCAAGGCATGCACTTGCTTTCCGTGTCCACTTCTTTCTATTGACTGGATATACAGGCTCCTATGGCACATACTGTCTTCCCGATGCATATAATCTTCAGATTTATGGTCAGTCACCTGAGCCTGTGAACGAGAATGTGCTACGCAACTGGTCAAGTACGCTTTTGCCGTCAATTTACTCTCCTTCTTTTTCTAATCAGGTTTTCAGGTTTCCCCAGCCCTGCGAATTCATATCCACAGGCAAACTGTCAAAAATATGACCATATACCCCCCAATATGCCCAGTATATTTATTCTTCTCAATGTTTCTTTCTCTTACTAACCTGATATACTGGTATATAGCCTCCTATGGCAACACTGTCTATCATCAGCCAAGCGGTCATCACAGCTCTGACCATGAGCCTGAGGCCTCGATTCGAAACACACTCTATTCTCTGCCAAGTACGTTACTCTTGTCTACTTTGTGGGCTACAGGAACTAACCATTTCTGCACCTTTGTCCCCGTCTACAAATGCTCCACCCTCCCAAATGTGAACCTAGATCTGTCCACAGGTATGCTTGTTTTTCTGTCTTTCCTTCTCCTGCCAAGCTTAGCAGCATTAGGTCCTGCATATGGCTTGGCCGACCAGCAATTGATCAGCTCAGATGGCATGTATTGAAGACCCGGCCTCCTGCCATCAATTTGTCTCGGGCAGCCGATCCGTCCACTATGCGGGTATGTAGAATCTACATTCACTTACCTTTTCTTCTCGTCCTGATGGCTTTCAAAGAAGGACGTGATAGCTATGATGCTCACAGAATGCCGCCCCCCTGAGAGTCTGCATCCTTGACTTCTTTGCATATCCGGGTTCTAGACTCTCAAGAGCTTTCAGAGCAGGGGATCGCAGCAGCTCCTTCGATTCGTAGAAGCGCGTCTTCAACATACAATGCCTTTACCCTTACGGCAATGCTCAGCGATCACAAACCTTCACAGGCCATCCCACGAACTGGGATGCGGAAGCCCTCATCATGGAATCCAGCATAGCGGAAGCCAGTGTGGTGGAAGCCAGTATAGCAGAAGCCATCATGGTGGAAGCCAGCATGGTAGCCAAAGTCAAGGTGATGACAGGGGCATGGCAACCACAGTCGCGGCGAAGGCAAAATCGATTATGAAGAAGCAACTTCTTCAAATTGCAATTGAAAAGTTTCAAGAGATCGCCACATTGTCAGGCTTCTGGTTTCCTGAGAGACCTGCTGAGAACATCAAGGAGGTATATAACAATCTGGCAGATGTGGCTTTTGCTTTCGCCAATGTGCAAGCAGGAGGTAGGTTGCACTTCCGACTATCCGCCCTGCTTTAACGTCAGATTTCACTCTAGAACTGAAACCCCTTTCGAGAACTCCCCATAACTGGAGTGCCTGAGTACATGCCCTACTCCATATCTGGTTCACTACTTCATTGTTATTTTAGCTCAAAGATGGCATCATTACCCTCAGACAAAATTTGCTAGCAGTAGCAATTCCTGTTGTAGGACGGCTCACAAACTCTCATCCATCAAGGACCTTGAGGACTCATTGAAACTGGAGTTCCCAGCTGCTGTGTGGTGGAGATGTTATCTTCTGACACTCAACAGTAAGCAGCTTAGCCAATTGCAGCAGAAGCTCGATCTAGAGTATCCTGGTTGTTCCCTGCAGCTTCATTATCAAAGGCGACTCAAAATCGCCTGCCTTTACTGATGATGACTGTGCCGAGGTAAGGCCTAGCCTTTTTTATGTGGATCGCTAACCAATCTGTGCTCAAGAACCCGAATCGATGGTGGAGCCACCCAGCTTCCAAGGAAGTTGCAGTGCAGTCTCTAACTATTCCAGGTTGCCTGCCCAAACTATATGTGGATTGTTTCTTTAATTTCGAATGGAAAGACTTCATACACTTCCTCGCCTCGACAAATGTCATGGTGCATATTGCCTTATTTTTTCTTGCTCTCAATGAAAGTCGAGAACATTTCCAGATTCACAAGGCCATTCGCCTGTATCCTACGCTTCTGGCTATGGATGAAAGTGCTCCTCCGACACCTGACATCAATGAAGAGGACTTGGCTATCCTTGCTTCTCTCAAGAAGGCCCTGTTCCAAGGATTGGAAATTCCCAAGGTAAAGGCTTGTTTGACAAAGCTTTTGCTTGATATCCATATGGAAGCAATGTAAGCATCTTCATCACTGTGTTTGTGATCCTAAGTTTTTCAAACATCCTTCCAAGGCGTCAAATTTCTGCCCCCACCATAGATTTGTCAGATGATGAGCCTAATTTTGACAAGTCTTATGACTCAGATGCATTCTGATCAAGTTTCCCCTCTGGACACCTTGATGGCCTTAGCAGTTATCGTTACTAGTACCCTTAAATACCTTTGCAAAAATAAATTTTGAGATGTTCAGCCAAACCTAATCCTTTTGAATTGAAGGATGGAGGAAATTGTGTCTTGGTTCTCTGCAATGAGCCACTGTTAAGTTAGTGTACTGTACATAATCAGGAACCTAGCCAAACTGGGTAGCTAGTCATGCCTGCTGCTGAGCCCGCACAAAGGCTTTTCTCTCAAAATTTTTTGTGAGGTACGATAGATGTAGTCCTTCTCACAAGGTATATACAAAAATCTTGATGAATTTTGACTGTGCCGCTGAGAAATGCTTCATTGCTCATCGATTTTTGCTTGAGTGATGGGAAACTCTTAATTTAGAAGCTATCCATAAACAGAAACGGCTCCCGCTCCAGTTCCACTCACTCCTTCACCGCCAAACCACTTGTCTGTAGCATAGTTAGACCTCTGTCCATCCCGAATAAACCCCAGACAAGCCATTATTAGCACAAATTCTTTTCCTGTAGGGGTTAGAAGTTGATCCATTAGATTCCTGCCTGGTCACAAGCCATCTATTCTTGCCTCAGATAACTCGATGAGAAGATCTTCCCCATTGCGGTGCTTCCTGAAAATTAAAAGACCATGGCTGAAAGAGTGTTGATTAGGATCTAAAATGATTTTAGCAATTTTTTTGAGGGATCATTGTCAAGCACACTTTTTAATACAGGTTTTGACTATCTTGTAAGGATGGACACTACAGTAGTGGACTTGACATGTCAGAGCCCCAGAGAGCATTCTCAAATAAAGATACAACCTTCCTAAGAAATTTAAAAGGCAAAAGAGTCCCAAGGACAAGCTCTAAGAAGACCGATTTATTGTTAGAAAAGCCAGTTTTTTGTGATCTTATCCCAGGTTTGGGCACTCATTCTCTTGGATGTATTGATGGAGAAACATTGGCAATCAGTCAAATGAAATGGCATGAGACATCTGCATACAGAAATACATGCTCTTAAATAGCAGTTCTGGGATTCTGTGAACGTAGTTACATCCCATCGTCCCCTCTAATTTGCCCCAAATATTCACTCTCTGAGCTGCGCTATGCCTACGGAAGTCAAGGGTGTTGAAATTCCTGATAATCTAGAGGAACTAGAGGGTGAGGAGCACCTTCAGCTTGCCTTGGAGGCATATCGAAGATCTCAGGCATCCAAAAATTCTAATAAGTTGTCCCTCTGGAAGGCTGCGCGGGTCTTTCAGGTCAACAGGTCAACTCTCACCAATTGGAATAATGGCATTCTTCCTAGAAACCTTGCTCATGAGTCCCAGCAGAACCTCACAAATGCTCAGGAAGAGATTTTGGTCGAGTGGGCAAAGTCTTTGGGTCACTGCAACATCCCGCTTAGTCCACAATGCCTGGCTGATTGTGCTAGTGCCATCTGTGGGTTTTCTGTTGGCTCATCTTGGCCAAATCGATTCCTTAAACACCATCCAGAGATCAAGACAAAATGGACCCAGAGTATGGAGAAATGCCGAGCTAATGCTGTCAACTGTGCAAATGTCCAGGGGTTTTATGACCTTCTTATCGAGATTATCAAAAAATATGACATCCTACCAGAAAATATCTACAATGCAGATGAGAAAGGGATCTAATTGGGGATTGGCAAATGTATTCGAGCGATAATTGATCGTGATCAGAAAGGTGTCTATAACATCGAGGATGGGAATAGGGAAATGGTCACTGTGATTGAGACAGTATGTGCGGATGGAACGTCATTACATCCATTATTCATTTTTGCTGGAAAACGGGTCAATGCAGCCTGGGGCCATAAGAATCCATGCAAGGCCAGGCAAGCGTTAAATTTTATTTAGTGCCCATAATATGTGACTGATGAAATTCCACAGCATTGCATGCTCCCTGAATGGGTGGACAGATCAGGAACTTGGCGCTGAATGGCTCGAGAGGGACTTCCATCCTGCCACTGCTGCTCGCAACAAATCTAATGGATATCGTCTCCTCATTCTGGATGGCCACAACAGCCATTGTACCTACCGTTTTAGCAAATTTGCTGAGGCTAATCACATTATCATCATCTGTCTTCCCTCCCACACCACACATGTCCTCCAACCCTGTGATGTTGCTGTATTTGGTCCTCTAGCCCACTGTTGGAAGGCTGAAGTTAACTGCGCTGAACGTAATGGGATTGTTATTGACAAAAGTAATGTGATCAAACACTACTCTATTGCATGAGAGCACGCATTCAAGGAGACTACAATCAAAGCTGCATTTGTCAAGACAGGCATTCATCCTTTCGACTGTAATGTTATCCCCCCATCTGCCTATGAGCCTGCCTTGAACACCACTACCCAATCAGCCCAACCCATTCCCACATCTGTCCCTTCTGATCTTATCCTCGCTTTCGAATCTGCTGCAAACCTCTCAATGACAACCATCAGATCAGGTGCAGGGACAATTACCCTGGTCAAATCTGCCCAATCCACACCATCGCCGTCATTTTCTGGACCTATTAGTGCATCAGTCAGTGAATCTCAACCTGCTGCTGGACCATCAAATGATGCAGGAGACGGAGCACCGATTAATACGGGTACCGAACCACAGGAGACAGAGCTGGCTCCAACAGCTGACATCCCTTTGATGACGGAGTCCTTCACCCTCCCTATTCCAAAACCATTAGGTCGAGGTGCTTCTTACCAACAGCTCCAGGAGCAAAATGAGTTGCTTATCGAGTTGTTGAAGGTGACATGCAAGCAAATCCAGAAGGATTTTGCCCATAAACAGCTGATGGAGGTGGAGAACCAGCGATTGCGTCAAAAGCTGTACAACAAGAGTAAAAAGAAGGACAAATGAGTTACGGCCAAAGCACATCATATGACTAGTGATGAGGTACTGGATTTACTAGCCAAAAATGAGTGGTCGGATTGGATGCAGCTGGTTTTCAGAGAGGCGAAGCCCATATTCCAAAAGCGGGTGCAAGCCATTGCTGATCATTACAAGGGGTTAGCAGATGCAGAGAAGGCGAAGCAGAAGGAGCAGGAAGTGGAAGAGAGAAGGAAGAAGAAAGAGGCAGAGGCAGAAGAGAAGCAAAGAGAGAAGGAGCGGAAGGCTGAGGAATGAGCCGAGAAAAAGGCAGAGAAGGTGAGACAGGAGGCCAAGGGACGAGCTGCCAAGGCAGCAGAAAAGGTGAGGCGTGCAGCAGAAAAAGCAGTGAAAGATGCTGAGTTGAAGGAGCGCAGAGTGGCTGCAAAAAAGGCTAGGGCTGCAAAGAAGCGTGAGGAAGAGGAGAGCGATGATGAATCAGAACAAGAAAGCATTGAAGAGGTAGAAGAAGGCTCCACTGAAAACAAAGAGATCAAATTGAGTTCGGATGCTTCAAGCGGTGAGGAGACCATGGCAGAGGCACAAATCGTTGAATGTGGCCATGGCCATGGTAGAGGTAGAGGGCATGCTCGAGGTCAAGGTCGTGGAGCTACTCCTGCTCGTGCTCGTGGACGCGGGTGTGCTCGTGGATCAGGATGAGGTGGGGCTACAAGATCATCAGCTGAATATCCACCTCAGCTTCACTCGGATACTCACCTCACATCGGAAACACAACCTGTCACCCCTCCATGACCTCGTCCATCAGGAAAACAAAGAAAAGCTCTAGAGCCACTGGGGGCTCCTGGGAGTGTTCTAGAGCATGAGGGCATCAAAGCTGTTAGAGTGCTCTCATCCAATCCTCACAAAAAATAATTTCCTAAGGATAGTTCCAGAGCACCCAGAGATTGCTCTGTAGCATCTCATAGAGCTGCTTAGTGTATTCTGAGGGCATCTGGAGTTTGTCAGTCAAAGCTCTGACCGGGATACTTTAGATTCAAGTGTTATTTAACTCAGAAATGCAAGTAAGAAGTAAAACAAATATATATACAAAACTGCATAAGGGTACATAGGCTGTGTACATACAGAGGGTAATACTAACTACTTGGAAAACAGCACTATCTACCCCTTCTCCCTCCAGATACATAATAAGGACCTATGTTGGCATTGACGGTGGCGGTGTGACAGCGAGGGAGGGGTGTCCTATGTAGGTGACTAGTCAATAAGAAACTTTGTGAAAAAGAGGAGGGGAGGTAGTACCTAGGCCAGCGATGTCAGACGAAGCAGCAGTGGAGGAGGCGGCAGTGATGTGCCATGGAGGAGATGTGCGAGATGGTGGTGGCAGCCGAGGACTGCCGTCGAGGTGCATTGGCACCCACAGAGGTCAGAGTTTCCTGTTGAAGTCATATGTTAGTGTTGGTGTAGAAAAGAAAGGGAAGGGGGACTTACCAGTGCTAGGGAGGCCATGTGAAGCAGCCACGACCACCATGTCATGACATGGGCCATACAGCCATCAGCCCATCGATGGGCTAGCCGCATCCATGTCAGCACGGAGGGCGGAAGTGGTGTGTGAGAGGGCAATCATGATGTGTTGCGGCAAAGGCAGAAGGAGGAGGCAGTGATGATGGCGAGGGAGGATATCCTAAAAAATAAATAGTTACTAAGAAAGAAAAAAAAAGAGAGGGAGAGAGAGGCGTACCTGGGCCAGCAAGGCTGGACAATGCAGGGGTGGGCGACTGCA
>JADNYJ010000194.1:0-69465 GCA_015501075.1 Gymnopilus junonius
TAGCCACTGGGTTGGTTCCGAACATGAGTTCAAACGGGGTTCTTTGCCTGTCCGCATGTCTTCGATCGTTATGGACGAATTCCAGGGTGCCAACGTGTTGTTTCCAGGTGGTCGGTTCGACGAGCAATAGATAGCAAAGATACGCTTCTATTTCCTGATTGAATCGTTCCGTGGTACCATCTGACTGAGGGTGATACGCCGTTGACAGTTTTGACTTGATTCCAAGAAGTTTGAGCAGTTCTTGGAAGGCTTTTGCTGCGAATTGGGGTCCTCTATCGGAAATGATGCTGTCCGGTAGGCCAAATCGCTTGAAGAGGTTGTCCTGAAGGAGTAATGCCGCTCCTTCTTGCGAAAGAGTTTTCGAGCAAGGCATTATAATTACCCCCTTTGTAAGTCCGTGATCTACCACGATCAATAAAGAATCGAATCCGTCGATGCTGGGAAGGTCCGTGATCATATCCATGGAGCACTGTGCGAATGGTCTCATGGATTTGGCTCCTTCAATCGGGTGCAAGGAGGGATTCGCCGGGTTTCGGTTGATCTTGAATTGCTGGCATTGTCCGCACCCTTTGACATAATTCTTGACGAATGTTCGCATTCCGGGCCACCAGTATAGTTGTCGTACAGCGTTGTACGTTTCCAGTTCTCCGGGGTGTCCTGCGGTGACCGAGTCGTGGTACATCGCGATGATTTTCCTGCGTAGTTCCTGGTCATCGGGAATATAGTTCTTTTTCTTGTAAAAGATCAGTTCCCCGATGCCTTCCATTTGCATTGTCTCCCAGTCGTCTAAGTCTTTGACGAGACTTCGAGGTCCTTCTTGGGTGAGGAGTTTTAATGCATCCACTACGTCTTTGTCCTGCTTCCTTGATTGGGCGATTTCTATTTGCAGATCGGCGTCAATCAAATTTATAAATAGATTCTCTGGAAGGAGAATCTTGTCTTCGTTGTCATGATCCTCATCGGGGATCATGTCCGGTCTTCGTGAGAGGGCGTCCGATTGTACCATTTTGCTTCCGGGGAGGTGGACCAGTTGGATGTCATATTCCGAAAGGAATAGAGACCATCTTGCTTGGCGTCTATTCAATTTCTGAGTACTTCTAAAGTACGTCAAGTTCTTGTGGTCGGAATAGATGATCGTAGTAAAGGTTGATCCTTGAATGTAGTGTCGCCATTCTTTGAGGGATCGGATCATCGCCAATAGTTCTCTGTCATAAATCTCGTAATTTCTCTCGGTGGGAGAGAACGTCTTAGAGATAAATGCCACCGGGTGTCGGTCTCCATTGCTGTCCAGTTGTGTTAAAACTGCTCCAGATGCGTATTTTGATGCATCGCATTCAATCTGGAATTGTTTTGCAGTGTCCGGCATGGTTAGGACGGGTTCCTCCGTGAATTTTCGTTTTAGTAGTTCGAATGATTTCTTAGCGTCTTCATTCCATTCGAAGCTACGGTCCTTTTTCAATAGCTCGTTAAGCGCGCGAGCTATTTCCGATATTTCCGAATAAATCTTCTGTAAAAGTTTCCGAATCCTAAGAAGGATCGGACCTGTTTTACGTTCTTCGGTTCTGGCCAGTCAGCAATACCGCTGAGTTTGGAAGGGTCCATCGATATCTTTCCTTCTTGGATGATCATTCCAAGATAGTCGATTTTTGTCTGAGCGAACGCGCATTTTTCCGGTTTCAAATACAAGTCGTTGTCCTGGAGTATTTGAAGTACTTCCTTTGTTATCTGTTCCAGTTTCTTCTTATCTTTATGGAAGATAAGAATATCATCCATGTAGATAATGACGAAGCCTTGATGGACGACGTCTTTGAACATCGAGTCCATCATTGACTGGAAAGTTGCCGGGGAATTGCACATGCCGAAAAACATGACCGTCGGTTCGAAGAGTCCTTTGTTTGTCTTGAACGCCGCTTTCCATTGGTCGCCGTCCTTGATCCGAATGTTGTTGTAACCCCATCGGACGTCAAGTTTAGTGAAATACTTGGCTCCTTTGAGTTTATCCATTAGTTCGGGGATCAGAGGGAGAGGATAGGCGTTCTTGACAGTCCGTTCATTCAGGTACCGGTAGTCTTGGCAGGGTCGAAGTTTTCCCATCCTTCTTAGATACGAAAAAGAAGGGGGAAGCCATGGGCGATTTAGACAGTCTGATGTATCCTTTCTTCAGGTTTTCTTCCAGGAATTTGTCCAATTCGGTATCCTCAGAGGGCGTCAAAGGATACGTCTTGAAAACCTTGGGTTGAAAGCCTTCTTTGAGTTCGATCTTATGATCCCAAGATCGAGACTCAGGGAATCGGTTGGCGGTGTCCTTATCGAAGATGTCCAGGTATTCGTGGTATTCGGTGGGATCATTTCCTTGAGCGGTTTTTCTTCCTTCTTCACGTCATGCTTCTGAGCGAAGATTTGTGAGGAAGTTAGTTTCGCGTTGATCCAAATTTCGTTGTCGTCCGCAGGGATGTTCTAGATCTCCTTCGTTTCTGGAAGGGGTTCGTTACCTAAAAAGGAAATGATTAACTCCGAAGAGTCGTCCAATTGATTGACTTGTTGGATTTCCTCATCGGGTACTTCTTCTATTTGGGAAGTAGTACTAATCTCCCTGTTGAGTTTGACGTGTCCGTTTTTCCAGTTAATGTCCGGGTTGTTTTCTTCGAACCAGGGAAAACCAAGAATAATCTTCTGTTTTCCGAGGCCGGTGACCAGTAATCGTTCTGTTCGGGGTTGTCCATCGATGTCGAGCTTTAGATCGACGTAGCGCTTGATGGTTCCCTTTTTGTTCGGGGTTCCATCTACGTTAAAGACTCGAATTTCCTTTTCCAGTGCCTTTGTTACCAGGTTGTGTTTCTTCGTGAAGTTCTGGTCGATGAACTTCCCTTTTGCTCCGGTGTCTCCCAGAGCAGATCCAACGATTTTCGTTCTGTTCTCGGTCTCGAATGAAAAGGCAATGGAGCGATTTATTTTCAATTCGAGCCGAGACTACAGAATAAATATCTAGAGAAGGAGTTGCATACGTTGGTCTCATGCATCTCCTTATTGAAAACCCTCTTGGTCTCCCATCTCGTACACTTCTTCACGTTCCTCTTCAGTCAGGTCCTGCATGAGGGACCTGATGTGCGCATGGAGCGCTCTTCCCTTGAGGGGGTTTTTCTTCGGCGGAGGGCTCCTCCTGTTCTTGCCCTTCTCAGGGCAGTCTCTTGAGACGTGCCCGGGCTTCTTGCATCGGAAGCAGAGCCCCTTTCTCATAAGCTCACTTCGTTCTTCTTGGGTCATGGCGTTGATGTCGATCTTGTCAACGTCCATGGCGTTCGGGTCTCGGTGGTTCGTTCGGGGCGCTGCATGGTAGTGCGGGGCGGGGTTTCCTCTGGCTATATTAGCCCACCAAGTCTTTCGTTCGTTCGGTGCCTGGGTGGCGGTGGTCTTGCCCAAGAGGCGCGCTAGGTTCGTTTGATGGGTGTCATACTCGACTGCCTTCCTCTGCCAGGCGACGAGCGTGGTAGGAAGGATGTCAAGTCCCATAATCTTCTCCTGAAGCCAATTGTTCAGGGCGTTCATGTAGTAGTCGATTAAGACACTCTCATTCCCAGTAGTGGGAATCTTGGTGACTTTCACGAGTTTGTTGAACTTGGTGTTCAGTTCTGCGGCTGAAGCTTTTCCTTGCTTCAGGTTTCGGAGTTCGAAGAATGCTTGGTCCTTTGTCTCGGTTGGTCTGAAGGCTTCGTTGAAAGCCTTTTCAAATTCTAGGGCAGAGCCGTAGTTCTTGGTGATTGTTCCGGTTGGTACGCCTGCGGCGTTTTTGTCTTCTGTGGTGTGGTCTTCTCTGAAGGCCTTCTTCCAGGCTTCTGCTTCTCCCCCTTTGAGAAGTCCAAGGGTAAATACAATTTTTTTGACATCGGTATTGTAGATGTCGCCATTTAAGTCAAAGTAATCGCCCACATCTTGGATGAAGGTCTTGACCTTGGAACGGTCTCCGGAAAAGGGGGCAGGAATGATTCCTATTCCTTTTCCAGTAGGGGAGGTGGGGGCGGCAGGAGGAGCGTCAGAGGATTCTCTGGGCATTTCTGGTTCGTTTGTTGGGTAAAAGACGGGTTGGGATCCAAGTAGGGTGGCTAGCAAAGATTCAAAGTCAGGTCTTAATACACCGGGTTCTTGGAGGTTAGATCCAAGAAAAGTCGATCGGGTTAGAGGAGGTTCTTCTCCTTCTGGTGGTGTTTCAAATTCGTCGGACACGCCTGCGTCGGAGGTTCGGTCGGTGTTCGGGTCAGAGAATTCTTCGTCACTAAAACTAGCGGCGAATCGTCCTCTTCTTCGAGCCGTAATGTCGGCGGATAACGCTTGCTAGGCAGAAGCGTTGGATGAGGTGGTAGCTTGTTCTTTTGTTACGACGTTGACACAGAACCTAATCGGATAAGATAAGGTCTGGCGTAGTAGTCGTAGAGGTCGTTCGATGAAGTCCTCTAAGGTATTGTCTTCGACTGAAGAATGCCTTAGTGGTTCAAGTTCGTCTCAGTTGTTACAAGAGATGTATAATTCTCAAGAACAAGCTAATGTACATCGTAGTCTAGCTACTGTTTATATAGTTATTTGTGGCTGATAATAATATAATGAAACGATAACGAGACAAGGGGAATTGGAAGGGGATGATCATCATAGGATACTGCGGAAGGGATGATGATCAGAAAGGGAAGATTGTCCTCATACAGGTAAGAGAGAATGATCATCTCGCGAGCGAAGATGATCATGAAGAAACTATAAATAGTAAACGTTCGAATAAATGATAAGAAAAAGGAAATGAGGGGCGCGCGATAAGATAACCAAGGAAGAGAGTTGTAACAGTCAGAAGACATAGATGACAAGGGAGTGCTGCAGTGAAACAAAATCACATTCAAATATTTATACTCACCGCAAAACCAAATCCAACTCACAATCATGATTCCAGAAAGCCGGCGAATAAGGGTCTCGATAATGCTGCACTGACAAAGTAGAATCGGTGAAAAGCAAGACCGACCTAACAACTTGCATTAAACCCTGATCAAAAACAAAGAAAATGACACTGGCACTTACGTATATGGATCATATGAGTATCTAGAAAGAAGGAATTGCAAGCGAAATGTTTCAGTGTAAGAAGGGTCGGTCATTTATCAGAACCAAAAATTCTACCCTTACTCTAATGCCAAAGGTATGCCATTTTGTGTGAATAGGACTTTCTAGAAAGAAGGAAATTATGAAGGTTTTTTTCCAATGGAAAGAAGGGATCGCCTATCGAGAAGTACACTTACCGGTGGGCAGACAATATCTTCGCTTATTTGTAGCCTGCCACTCCAAAAACTTCTCGAAGGCTCGAGAGAATCTAGCCTATGTCAAGCCATATCTTAAAAACAAAAGAGATGTCAACGTTATTCACACGAAATACTAAGATCCCCGCAGAAGGCATATTGGACAGGGCAATTTATGTGACCCATACCTGTAGCCACAGAAAATGATACCTATCAACAAGGGCATAGAGTCAGCAGACCATGTCAAATGCATCATGGAAGATAAGTGCAAACCCAAGTTTGCACAGGAAGACTAACCCTGGTGATACCTTGCAAAAATAATCCAAACATCCATTGGGCTGATGGAAAGGGGAGCAGAATTATATGGTGACAACCGACCTGTAACTAAGTGCAGAAGGGCTGGGAGTAGACGGATCAGCCGCGCTCAGACCAGAGTTCGAACTAGAGGGATCACCTCCGGCACCACCTCCAGCACCCGCACCCACAGCCCAAGTCCTGCTCCGAGTCGGAGTCGTCGTCCTCTTCAGCCTTGAATGGTTGTGCACATGGCCAGTAGTATTACTATGTGGATGTTGCTGGTGATGAAAGACCATGTTGGCCACAAGCTGCGCCATGCTTGTTATCTTCGGCTTCATGCCAGATGATGATGAGCGTGACGCAGACATTGTGGTTGATGATGACAGTGGTGACAAGGTAGTTGATGTGGCATTACTCAGTCCTGGAGAAGTTGTTGTCCTTGACTTAGGAAGAGTCACTGTTCCCCCAGTGGCAGAGGTCAAATTGCTGGTTACTGTTGATGTTGTGATTGCAGGCGTCACCAGCGATGATTTGCTGACAATCTTCCCCTTGGATGATACACTGACACCCACAGCATGGTCATCCACATTTCCTCTCTTCTCCTTCTTAGTCTTCTCACTTGAACTCTCATCGCCCAAACCCAACTTCAACCTCAACAGAGCACTCAGTTCTCTCCTCCTTTCATGCCCTAGAGTCCTTCTCTCACCCCCTTCCCTCTCACTTCCTCCAGAGACAGAACCATACCCCGACCCAAAAGCAGACTCATAATAACCCAAACTTTCCTCCCTCACCGCGTGCTGCCTGGCTTCCCACACCCTCCTTCCTTCCTCACCACTGCCCAACTCCTCAATCTTCTTCATGTCAAGGTCCAACAAATCCAGGCTCGGTGACCTCAGAGGCATCGGGTAGTGGTAATTACTACACCCGGAACCCGAAGCCACCCTCCGCGGGGTACTCGATCGATCCTTCCAAGGGGTCCCACATGAGCAGACTTCTCGCCTTCTTCTCTGATGGGGAGAAGTACGATGAGGACGTAGGTACCATGATTGTAGGATCAGGCACGTAATTCTTTGATGCCAACTCGGATGGAATAAGATCATCATCAGCGTCACTCCCAGGCAGCGAGAGAAAATGTGAGCAGCATTCTGGTTGGCGGGAGGGATATAGATCTTGGTAATCGGATGCTGGAGAGGACAATGATGGAGAGAAAGGAGAAGATTCTCCGTCGCTATCATCATCCAAGAGCAGTGGCGAGAGGGCGATTCGGGTGCAGGACTGTCTCCAAAATCGTAAAAAGAGGTGGAAGGGAAAAGATGTGGTAACTCCATGGAAGAAAGGGAAGGTGAGCATAGACCAAGGCCAAGAGTGTCTAGTCCTGGTTCTTCTGCAAAATCTGGTTCTTGTGGTACCAATGAAGGAGGTGATGGTGGGGATGAAGACAACGGTGGTGATGACTGCAATGAAGGTAGTCCAAATGGCGATGTGGAGGATGAGCGCAACCCTAAATCTAAAGTGTCCAAGCTGTAGTCAGCTTCAACCCCAAGATCTGAGAGCGCAGCTGTTGGGGGTGGTGGGGATAATGGCGGCGATTGTGCTGGTGGACCTGGTGACAGCAAAGGAAGAGGCAAATGCCCCTCATCTTCCTCTGCATATTGAAATTGTGGAGATCATCCGACTTCAAGCCCAAGCTTATGTGGAGACGACGCAGGTGGCGGTGAAGGCAGTTGGATAGCATCCAAAGTGGTGGGTTCAATAAAATATTTCGATGGAGGTGATGCATCCGATGACGACAATGGTCGTGGTGAAGGCGACCGCATGGGTGGTTCCCATGCTGGTAGTGGTCGTTGATGTTGAGGCAGAGAAAGTTGAATGCACGTAGAATTGTTGTACAAATGTGATGGGTATTCTTCTATATGTTGGTATCGGTTTTCGTGTTCATACTCCGCTTCTGTTTCCTCCCCTCCCCTAGCAGCCGGAAATGTGGTCGGCATCAGCAGTGATGGCGACAACTCCAAAGTCAATATTGCCAAAATATCCTCATCCTCATCCTCATCCTCATCTGCCTGTCTCAACTCCGAAGAGTCAGAAAAAGGCGGTGATAAAGATGAGGAAGACATTGAAGAAGACAGTGATAATGACAACGACAGGACGTAATTCTTTGAACTTGCAGCGTGCTGCAATTTTTTGGTAGGTGAGAGAGAACAACGCGTCCCGGTCCTTTCACTGTCGCTTTTACTGTAGCCTGAGGATGATGGAGAGACGGGTAACATGCCAGAAAGGCTAAACTGTGTATGGATAAGAAAAAAGATGGAGAAAAATAAATCAGCATTCTATCATCCGGGATAACAAACATTGATCAATGCGCATCAAGCACATATAAGCATAGCAAAGAAAGAGTAGAAGTTAGAAAAGAAGAGATTCTCACCTTTTCTTTCTCTCTTTGCATAAGCACACGTTCAAAGCCAGGTGTAACATCCATATCCATACCCACATCAACACCAACAACATTGTCCTCACTTGACCTCATCGATCCGCTTCCAGTCAAAGCAAAGCCCTGACCCGAACCACGTACAGAGCCCCCAGCCTCATCCTCAGCAATGACAATAACACTGCTCACCTCCGACGCAGTGAAAAATGGAGTGCAAGGTGTATCTGGACCTTGACTATCCACGCTATCCCTGAGTGGTGATAGACAGGAGAGGCATGCTCGCATTGTTGTTCCTCATCATATTCCCAATATTCGGGATCCCTCTGGGCATCAACCCACTTCCGCTCCTCAGTCGGCCCATCACTCCAGGACCACTCGGCCCCGACAGTCCTCCTTGCTGCCAAAGCACGCCTGCGTACCCCAGCGGCGTGCTGTCACTCCTAGCCCGACTCGACTTCTTTGGCACCGCCAGACTGGCCATCCCAGGCCCGGTATTAGACCCCGGCGACGAAACAGAGGACATCATCGACATCGAATCAGGCGAGTTGTTCACGCCTACACCCGTTCTGCTCTCGTCGACCCTCTGCCGGTTGCTGCTGCTCCTTCCAGAAGGCGGTGGATCGCCTGTGCCATCATCGAAGAGCTCCATGGAAATGGAGCCGGGAGAGGACTGTAATGGTGTCGAAGACATGCTGTCCCCACGGTAGCTGCTGATGTGCTGGAAGCTGTGCTGCCGCAATAGGGAATGAAAGTGGTGTGGATGCCCATGGTGCATGTGGGATGAGGGGAAATCCACCGCAGTAGGGCTTGAGTTTGGACTGCCCATACTGTGCATAGAATGCATATTCATAGACAGTGGAGGTGGGTATCTCGAAGTGGCGGTTGGTGACGTGATGTAGATGTTCGGGCTTTCCGATGCCTCAATGGGGTCGTTGGGGAAAGGAGGAACTGTTTGGACAAAAATTATCAATGAAAAAGATCACCTGCACAGAAAAGGACTGACCCATTCCAGGGAAACTCTTGCCAACGACGTCCCATAGCCTTCCAATGACATTGATCAACTTGTCGACTTTCCTTCTCTCAGCCGCCAATTGCTCCCACACCCGCATGTTATCGTCTCTCATAGCATTAAGCTGCGCCGCCACCTGGATCAATTGGATAACAATATGTCAGTAAGTATACGGAGAACGCCAGACACTAAGAAAGTGAAAACGCCAGCCGGTCGGACAGAGAGAGGAGGGGTACAAGGAAATGGTAGAAAAGACACTCACTTCACCAGGTAACTCAACCCGATGCTTTATCGAAGGATCAGGTTCGAGGGCCTTGCGCTTGATCTTGTCCAATAGATCTTGATGACTGCGAGGGAACTTGCTGTGTGAAAACTCCCAAGTTTGTGCATCCGTCGAGGTCCTTTGAGCTCGAGGCATCTAGAAATCAATGAGTTCAATAACTGGAAAGGAAAATGTGACATCCAGGGAGGTAAATACCCTATTAATCTTGTGGAATCCATACATGTTGAGCTGCCACACAAAACTCGAGAACTGGTAATAAAAAAAATCAAGGTTAAGGAGTAAGTAAAAGTAGGAAAAAATTGGAATTAAATCAGGCGACGATCCACATATGTTGTTATGCTTGAAATGTGAGCCCAAGATGCTCCGACTGAATTCTCCAACATTGGAGATGACAAAAGACGTGCCAAGCTCCGTCCAAGCAATGAATTGCGCCGACTTTGGATCGTTGATCATCCTGCAGAATAAGAATAGAAGAGGTCAGTATTTTGGGACTTTGAAAGAAAGACATCATCACGTCGAAGCAAGAGCAGAGAAACGAGAAAAAAATAACAGGCTGCACAAGCAATGCAAGTAAAAGGGCATAAGAAAAAGAAAAAAAGAAGGAAACAAGCACACAAAAAAATCGGAAATTAAATCCATTGCACTGCTCATTCCTCCTCCAACCCCAATCAAGCACCTGCCGCTTATGGCGAGCAAGCAAGCAACATCACAATCTCACAGTGAAACCTCTCCCAGTCCAACAAATCCCACTGATCATGTTTAACAAAACACTGTCTGTTCATCGGCATGACAATGCAGTGATAAGAACACAGCTCCCCGAAAAAAGGACAGTCCCACCCACGCGATCGAAGTGATGAAAACAAGCTAGGCACCCAGGCCCCACCTGGTCAAGTTATCATCCATCCAATCATCTACACCCAAGGAAGGAAGGAACCAAGGAAGCACTGCCACCGATAAATAAAGTACGGTAGCTTGGCCTGCAACTGACTTGACGACTGAGGGTAATTGGGACATATGAAGAGGTGTCAGGAGGTGCAAAGAGATGGGTAATGAAATGGGCAGCCAGCTTTGCGAGGGTTTTGAGTGATATGGATTGGCCTTGAACAGAGTAAATGGTGGGTTCTTGGGAGTCGCATCTTAGAGCTCCTGAAGTTAGATTATGGGAGGCCATTGATCAGAAGGCTGCTGGGTTGCAAAAATATCAGAGAAATGGTGGCATAAAAGCAGACTGGCTAAGAACCAGAGATTAGGTCTCAAAAAAGATGGAAAGAGCCACATTACTCACCTGTACAGCAAAGTTGCATCTCCAGCCTGAACTTTGAAAGGCAGATTATGGGGTGAACTGTGGCTGTTCAGAAAGCAGGGGGTGAACGCCAGTGAGCAATGCACCTCACCTAAGCGAACTGGATACCGAGTCGGTGACATAGGCAATAATGAGAATGAGTGTCCTGCGGATTCTAGAGAGGGTGTGTGTAGGGACCCACGAGAGCTGGAGGATGATAGCACGGAAGGGACGGGCACGGTGGGACGATCACCACCTGTGCAAGCCACGGCTGCAGCGTGACGGGCAGTTGAACCGAACTGCAGGTGAGGGAGGTGTGGGTGATGTCGAGACTGAAGCTGAGGCTGACATTGATGAAAATGTCCTTGTGCGGGGGAAAACAAACAGGTGATCAGTAGTAACATTGTTGATTGCAGTTTCGGAATTCCCGATTGTAAGTGTCTTAGCGCTGGTACTCTGCCTTGCATACAATATTCAAAGGTGCTCCAATTTATCTTTTCTAGGCAAATTTATGTCTGATAATACCATAGGTAATACCACCTGTACTCCATTTTTCTTAGGTTAACAGCCAATCAATACATGTAGCATTTTTTTCAGCTGCTAATAAGGCCTTTGCTTAACAAGACTACCTACGACAGTGGTACTGATACTGCAAGCTGTATAGGCTGCTTCATTCTTGTCCAAAGATCTTCATCTAGCTGATCAAAAACTATAAACTCATCTCCATATAGTGCATCATGTGCTGGAATTAGAACTGCACCATGAACAATAGATTCAACATGGATAAAAGATGCTTGGGACCGATGGCGTGCGCGAACCCATGTAAATTTTAAATCCTTATCATATCGAGGTCGATCTGTGCGTGGAATTGGGGCATCATATGGCAAAATTAAAGCCATATACTGAGTTTCCCCTTGAACGAAAATGCCAAATATGTAGAGCAGTCAAGCAAAAAAGTACTCATCATCGCCAGCATTGACAATAACACAATCATAGCGGGGATGGTTATGGAAGGATGGGTGAGCACGTACAATGTCTGTCATCTTGCCCCAAGACACAGTAGACTCATAGTGGACATGGAGGGCTCGGTATGGTGAGATCTGTTGAAATGCTAAAGTACAGCATTTGAGAGAGCTGGACCAGAACATACCTCATCATAAACAGTCAAATTGACACGGACATTGAGCATTGATGAAAGTGTTCTTGACAGACGCTTCCGAAAATCCCTGAATGCACTGTCATCATGGCTGAATTGAGATTCCAGATATTCAATAGTGCATGGCTTGACAGCAGAGAACAAGGATATATGTTCTGTTCCATTGAGCTGGCTCTGTCCCAATCTATCCTCATCCTCTTGTTGTTCAGACCCTAGGCGATCAAGTAGGTCGATCTGCTGCGGATAAGTGTGGATACAACATCTTTCTCATTTAGCTTTAGAATCTAAATTTATAGATCAGCTGCCAACTGAGGTACCTTAGAGTAGACTTGGCATACTCACCTGAATGCCAAAGTCTTTGAAATTAGTCATGAGTTGATAAAAGCTTTTTAAAGGGCCATGTGCTTTCTCATTGGGCTTTGTACTGAAGTTTCGCGCAACACCTTTGCGCATAATGTCAGTAAAAACATGCTTATGAGAATGCGCCTTTATGAAATTCCAGCTTTTTTCAGGCCAAATTTCAGAATATTGCTATGAAAAGTCAGTAAGTTCAGTAAAAGATGAAATAAAAAATGCAAATATTACCTTTAAGGAATCCTCAAATTCCAAGAGAGCTGCTTCTCCAGCCCCAATTGTTGACTCAGAGTGGAGTGAAAGGGATGTATACATGTGTAAGTCAAGGAAATTTCGAAGAACATTCAAAAGAACAAAACCATCAGGGGATGCATCAGAAGTCAAGATATTGTATGCAGCAAAGAGAAAAAGCTGATGAAATATAGTGACACTGAGTTTTACAAACAATAACAGATTGTAGGGACTTTAAACTGACCTTGGCAATATCAGCATACTTTCCACCATCTGTGAATTCAATCTTCATCACCTCAGAGAAATGGTTGAGACCCTTCCACTGTGGAGTTAAGTCAATCCTCAAATACATTGTTCTCAATGCAAACCAGAGAAATAAAAGTGGCAGACATACTGTTTATCCAACTGCTTGGCAGCCTCCTTTCCCAAGAGTCCAATGACACTTTTAATTCTGGAAGAATATGGTCACCAAAGAGTCCACTCTCATGAGCATGAAGTCCATCCCAACTTAATGCTTGATATGGGTCACAGAGATGCATGTCCCAGAAGGTGTTCTAGAAGGTAACTGGTGTGAGTAATATTCACTAATGAGTCAAAATTTTACCTCAACATCACGCAGTCCATATTTTTTTAGAAGCTCTTCTTTTGATGCTGCATTCATTTTCTGTGCTTCCTGATATATTTGCTTCATTTTCTCTACTGTTCTCAGCTCAAATGCCTGAGACAAATTTGAAAGTTCATCTCCAGGAATGAGGCAGACAGGACATGGTGCATAGCTTTGCAGACCATGAATTAAAGCCATGACACATCTGCCAGGATGAAGATAGTGAGCTAGCCAGTAACAGCACAATATAAGTAAAAATACATTGAACTTACTGCTCTTCATAGTCAGCAGAAAGAATTAAAATAATTGGGAAAAGCCATCGTGAAATATTGTCCCCACACTCCTTTTGAAACCCTGTTTTACCATACAGCCGAATAGAATCTAAAATTTCATAGAGAGATCTGTGCCAAACAATTCGCTTGAAATTTACATATCCCTTTTTTGCATTTCCCCAGAGTCTTCAGTGATCTGATTCCATATCAGTCCAGCAAAGAAGAAGATTGAAAAAAAAATCATACAACTGGCAGCCATCCAACAAGCTGTCCACCTGCAAACCCATTGCCATTTCTAATATCTGATGGTAGGTTTGCACACCTTGCAAAGACTGGATAACCCTTTGCAGTTCCAAATGAAGACAGCCGACTCTTGTCAGCATAAATAAGCAAGAAAACAGGTGAAGCCCCATCAGGTAATTTGGTCTAGGAGGTTTAGTATAGGATATGATTAATCAATCCTCTGCAAGCATGCCCACCTGAAGATTCCACCAGTCATCTGCAGTCCATGGCTCATCTATGAACCGCTCCCATCCTAATCCATCCCAACGATAGTGGCGTTCAGCATCCCACCGAAATAGTGGAACCACATTGGGTTCATCAACAAGTTCCTCGATCCAATTCCAGATTGGCTGAGTGGACAATGGGAATATGATATCCTTGTCTTTATACTTGACTGCAATTGACTTATGCTCGAACTAAATATAAATATATCAAATCAATTTAATAACTAAGACATCAAATTTATTCGAGGGAACCTGATGCTACTTACTCCAGTACCCCGAGTTCTACATGCATCTGTCCAAATGTGCTCAAGGTCATGTGTATTCGATAGAGTAAAGTCATCTGGGTGTTTAATGACCTTCCGAAAAAGAGACAAGAGAGCAGTTGACTGTTCAGCATTCAGGTGTGATTCGAGCATTAGTTCAGCAATCTCGAAATCAAGACGGGAGTGGAATGGCTCCCAAGGCTCATCATTAGGAACTTCATCATTTTGTGGCTTGTTTCGTGGGCCTAAATAATCATCAAAACGAAGGAACTCTGGTCCTTTACCGCTCTTTGGGTGAAATTCAATTTTGATGTCATCGACTTCTGGCACAAAATTGGCATCAACAGCATGAGCATTTTGCTGAGAAATGTCATCTAGTTCCATTGGCCCTGATACAGGATAAATGTGAGAGGATATAAAGAGGGTCTTTATCGACTTTACTGACCATTGTCAACAATGGCCTCCCCTGTATCTGATGCTGAGATGGCATCAGCTGAATGAAAGTGCCTTTCATGTGGAGCTGCTAATTTAAAATAAAATATAGGTCAACTCAAAAGAAAATAGAGAAATGGACGCACTCAAATTTCCGTGAAAGTCGTCATGTTCAAGAGGATCAATCATAATTGGCGAGGACACATGAGCAGAGTTTTCATTGATTGCATCTGAACCTGTGTCATTTCGAGATGATAAGTGTGATGATTCTACTTACAAATGGTTCTGTTAACTCACCCGATGTGTGTGACTGTTCTTCAGATGTTTTCCCATTCTTTCGTACACATGCTGTTTGGTGCTTTGCAAATCCTCGAGCTGATTTATATTCCTGGCAGTACTGACAATACTGATTCTTCTGAGATGGTGCACATCCACCAGCTTTCTTCTTTGGATGTGGGACTTTCGGCATAGAGGAGGAGATGGACAAAGTGTGGGTGGGGAAGGAAGGAAGGGTGGGGAAAGAAGGAAGGACATTCTCGCAGTCTGTTGCTTTCCCATTGTCGACGTCTTCGGTCTTGATTGATAACAAGCGCATTATGTTATCTGTCATTGATCATGATCTAGATTACTGTGTTACATTGCCCTTCAACGATTATGATCTTGTAGCCAAGCTTTACATCAACTAATCATTTATTCTAACCCAGGTAATCGGCTTTACAAGCCGGAGAGCGGCATCATCTTATCTAAACCTTTATCGCAAGTGTGGTTCCAGATTATGACAATCTCCGACGCATTACAAAAGCATTACAATGTGACTTACAATGGAGTTTGCCGGAAGCCAATGCCACGTGCATTGTAATGCACTCGGCGGTTTTCCGACATATTACACTGTAATACTGGCAATATAAATGACGAGGACGATGAACTTGGCCTCCCACCTCCCATAGTTTCGACCTTCCTTTTCATTCCTTGACCTGGAAGCCATCAGCATGACGTGAGCGTTGCGCTGAGCCAGGATTGTGTACCTTGTACATTTATATCAGATTTACATTAAATGCATAATTTTCTTATGTTGCCGAGGACGTAGAAATCAATAGAAAAATTCTCAAATTCTTAGATATAGACATATTTACTTGTTTTACTGTCCAAGAAGATTACACCTTTGCGAACCATACCTCGGCGCTTTCCTTCCCAACCCCAACAGGCGAGCGGGCATCCAAACCTTCCATGCCCCAAAATCCACCCTTAAACGCCAGACCTTCCTCTTCTCCACGTACCCACTCCACCTCAAAATGCTCATCCAACTCTACAAGGATATCACCCTTCGACACTGGCCCACCTTTTCCATCACCATGCGAATATCCTTCCTTCTCTCGGACATCCGCATTTGAAAATATCGTGGTGACGTTGAATAGGTTCCCGTCGAAGTGCGCTAGACGGAGATGACTGGTAAAGAAGCGTTTCCACGGAATAATGTACGTCGGAGTTGAGAGGTCCGAAACAGAGAGGATGCGTTGGACGGCATAAGATGAAAGGAAGTTCAAGCATTGGAGAGATTGGGCGTATGTCGAGTCCATGTAGGAATGAACACTGGCAGGAACGAGACAGGGCTGAAGCGTCCCATAAGTTGGATGATGGAACGTGTTCTCAGCTAGAGAGGTATAAGGAGCACTTGGAAACTCTGGTTTATTGGGTCGAGGTGTCAGCTTCTGAGCCTTTTCAACGTAGTCGTTCCACTGCTTTTCGAACCGGTCATTCCAGTCTAGCTCTTTGAGTCCTAGAAGCTCATCGGCTATGCGGAATTTGACAGCTTCTATGATGAAACCACCACCTTTAGCGTCGTTTGAGAGAGTGATGATTCCAAGATTGTCATTTGGGAAGCGAGCCACTTGGGTCTTGTAGCCTGGATTGTTTCCTCCGTGTTCTATGATATCGTGCGCTTGGTATGAATATCGCCATTGGCCGGCACCATAGACCTTAGGGCTCTGTTCGAAGTTGAAAAGGAATCAGAATCCTTGAAGTGGAAGCTTGGAAGCAGAATGCAGGCGTACCAGTTCCGGGAATTCAGGTTTGCCATGCGACACTGAACGCCCATGGGCAACGTGCTCGACAATTTCTGAGGGTATTATCGTCTCATTGGTATACGGATGGCGCCCATTGTTAAGGAGCATCGACACCCAAGTAGCCTAACGACAGAACAGGGTTAATTTTGGCTAGATCAAATCTTCCTACGACATACCAAATCACGAGCAGAGGTGAGTACGCCTCCTGCACCGGCCCATATTTTTTCTTCTCCAGGACGTTGAAAGTATGGGACGGTCGCGACACGGGTGCCGTTCTTTCCCTGAGTGATGTCTTGCGCATCCCACTGAAAACCATCAGCGAGAGTTCCGCGTGCTTCTGCCTCGGCCACGGAGAACGTCGACGCAGACATGTTGAGTGGCCCAAAGATGTGTTGAACAATATATGATTCATAACTTTGATTGAGAAGGACTTGTGGTAAGTAGGAAAGTGTTTCATACATCAGATTATTGTACTGGAACGTTTCTCGAAACTCAGCAGACGGCTTGAGGTACCGCAATTTTGATATCTGCAGCAGGATGGATATTGAGCGACATTTTTGAGGTAAGAAGAGAAGGACTTGCCATCTCACCAACGCCTCCTTCGCGCAAAACACCAGAGAAATCGTGCCTAGGCATGCCAGTTCGGTGAGAGACCATATCTTGCAGCGTCACTGCTCGATCCATGTCCTCGTCCATTAAGCCCCACTCCGGAATCAGGTCGCGGATTTTTGTCGACCATTTAATCTCATTTCCCCGTTCTTCTGCCAGCGTCTTGTTGGAAATAAGAAGGCCGACAGAGAAAGCTAGGACAAGCTTGCTATTTGACGCGATTGCGAACAAGGAGTCCGGGGTCACCGGCGAACCATCGGCTTTGGCAACACCGTAAGCTCCAAATTCGTGGTGCCAACCAGTACGTGAATTCTCGTCTTTTCGAACGACTGCTACTGATATACCGCTTGAGTTCCACTTGGTAAGAAGTGTTTGGATATACTGTTCCGTTCTTTCCGATATCAGAGGTTTTTTCGCAAGCGGATAATGAGTCTGGGATTCCGTCCCTGACATAAAGGGGACTTGCAGGCAATAAGAGCCCTGAATAGCGACAAGACCAACGATGAGGCCCGTATAGACCATCAACTTCATACCGTTGACGTGTCCCTTGACTTCGAAAGAGGGTGGAGGTGTGATGGAAAGCGCGTCGATGATAAGGTAGGGGCCACGCAGATCCGGCTAGCTTATGTAATACCATTATATAAGCGCCAAGAGCGGCAAAATCTTGCCTTCAAGAAAAAAAAATAGATATTGCCAAGGGGTATGCAAAAAATTTTCCCATGACATGACCTTCTTTTTTTCACTTAAGGGCTCTCGGACCACCCCCCCCCTCCCCCGACCATTAAATTTCGATTAAATATGATTAAATTGTATAATTTTATTGAAGTAGGAACACCCAGAATCTATTCTGCTCCTCGCCGTCGCTTCCGTGGACCAACTACCTTGAACCCTGCATTTTTTCGGCATTCATTATCACAAAACCAGGCTTGGTCTGGCTTCTTAATCAGGCCTCGACAAGATAAATGATACTGAAGTCATGAAAATCATCAGAATGCAAATAATGAAGTAGCAGAGTTTAAATGTCGTACCATTAAATAGCACCCTGGGCAATCACAGCACAGTAGTTCTGACTCATTAATGGGACTCTCACATCCAGGGTCATTACATGTAGCCTCAGAGTTTTCTGCTGCATTGTACTCTGTATCGAAGGTGGTTGGGCGTCTACGCTTCCGACAAGGTGGTAAATCGTCAGTTGGTGGCTCGAGCTGTGATGGTACAGCTGGCAGCGCATGCAAATCATCGTTGGCTAGGACATCTGATTCAAAATACATTTCATACTGATAAATATTGGATAAATATCAAACATACCTGGTTCTCTGTCCTCCTCATTTTCTGAAGCAGTACTTTCCTCTGAATCCTCATCCAACTCATCACCTGCATCATCTTCAACACTTGGTTCTGCATCATTCAGGAGACCCTCGTTGTCACCTGGTGTTGAGGACAGTCTGGTACACAGAGTAAGCTATTAGAATCGAAACTGAGGAGAAAACAAAACTTTACTGAAGCGCCGCTCGAGAGCTATGGATAGCAGAAATAGCCAAGGCTTTAGTTTTGTTATTTTGCTTCTTCGAAACTCGGGTCTTCATCAGGTAAGCGCGCTTCATTAATATGAATTCATCGCCATGAAGTTTGTAGAACGATTCATATAGTTGGACAGTGGCGGTGGGATGGTTGTCGTTAATGTGAGCCTTGAGATTGTATTTCCAAACCACTTTTGGACAAATCGGGCATTTAAGCAGATGGTTCGTGCATGGTTGGTTCTTGGTAAAAGACTGCGCAGTCTTGAGGCTAACCTTTCGATGACTAGGGCATGTTGACTTTTGCATATCAATGGAAAATATTTGACCATGTCGTGTAAGGAAGATCTCGCACTGAGAATTAAGGCAAAAACCACAAGGACTCATGCGTCCTTGCGACCTTGGGTCATGGAGAATATGGCCGCCCATATGTTTGAGAAGATCTGGGCCGGAAAGCGCCTCAAGTGAGAGGCCAGGGCAAAGGAAGCATGTAGGCGAGTCCTCTTCATACAATTGAAGAGCATCAACGGCATCTGCTTGGCAAGCGAAGCATGCTTCTCCTGGTGAATAAAACATGTAAGAATTATGGAACTTTGGATCGACAATGCTAATACATACCTAACGATGACCTATATGGGAAAGAATCACTTACCGCCACAGATGGGAGGTGGTGGATACTGTCTTTGACCCTCTCATAAAGGATCACCAATGTGCCACAAAGATCTGATGTCTCGAAAATGTATGTATCTTCCCAGTATTATGTCCGCGAGATGCTGGCTGGACATCTGGATCAATCAATTCAACCCATTGACCCTCAATATCCTGAAAGGCTGAATGCGCTTCAAAATTCCCATTCCATTCCCAATCTGGAGTACCCTGCTCAGGCCTTTGATCATGAATCAAACTCAACTTCATGATTTGACCATGGATGCGAACATTGGGTTCCCCAAGGAGGTTGGAAGGGAGAGACTGAACATCGGCAGCATCGTGACGGATACCCAGCACCTGAAAGGCAGCAAGAAAGAGTTTGTTGTTGCAATGCACAACAGTCAGGGCTGGATCAAGCACACACAACACATTCTCGTCCTCAGAGGTTGGAAGAGGAGGAGGTAACAACAGCTCGGCACTTGACTTGGACTCGTTATACTGTGAGTAGCCACGAACACACTTCAGACAGTCTTTAGAATTCGCAACAGTGAGTGGGTTGGAGTAAAGACGAAGGACACTGGCTTTGTGAACCTTCTTTGATGTGGTGGGATCAATTGATATCCATGCACTGGGTGGCACATTCTGATTCACTGATGCAGATTTTTGGGCTTCGGAGAGCTCAGCAGTTCCCGCTATATCATCGACATCCAAATCTTCATTGTCATTAGGTGTCTCCCCATCAGTACCCTCAGCCTCGGCTATAGGAGCATCATCCTGTTCCTCTTCTGTCTCCTCGCGCTCACCAGCATGTCGGCCGTCAACCAGTACAACCTTTCCCTCGCCAAATGGACACATAATATCATATCCACCAGCTTTCCTCATGTCATCAAAGGGGGATGGGTATTTCACCTCGGCAAGCTCAGCCTCGGCAAGTCGACAACCTGATGACCACGACCCCAAAAGGACTACATTGCTGACTTTGACATCGCCCTTCCAAGAGCGAGGATTGATGTGGTCATATTTGCTTGAAATATCGCTTGAGCTTAAATCGCTAGGCAGACGTTGAAGATTAAGGCGGCGAGCTTGACCACCCCACTCTGGATGCAGTTCGAGAATCTTGACGCATTGGACAGCACTGTCAATGCAGTTGGCGAGCTGGAGTTGATCGGCATTTGTATCATTGCCGACCATGGTGCGTACTTTACCGAAAACCTTTTCCAGGCCATCAGTTCTGAGTAAAATGATCCAGAACGACCCTTCTGGGTCATCTATCTGAGTCTTCGCAACACAAAAATGTACATTCTTGATCATAGACATGACATCAAAGAACGTCTGGACAGGAATAAAGTCGCCCTTGTCTTTGTGGTACATAGCAAGAATTAAATGTGCCGCCGCACTGAGATGAACAAGCTGGTCATGAAGGGAAAGTTCGACGTCCAGATAGGCACTTAAAAGATGATGGTAGATGCGCCCGAGAAGGTGCAGGACTCGACGTGTGGCTTGGATCATTGGACTGTCTGTCGATGATGCAGGAGGCAACAGTGAAATTGAATGGAGAAGTTTGATCATGAGAACGACGTCTTGCTTGTCATTGGGTGCAAGAAGGGCATCGGCGGTGGATTCAGGCATCCCACATGCGACTAAGTGAAATTTGAGGGTCGACATACTGATTGGAATGCCATTAAGAGTCATTCCTTTAAGCATCCGGAGAAGCGTATTATGGAACCGCTTTAGGACATGTTTCCAGTCGAAGTCACAAGTCAATTCATCATTGCTGCATTTGAGATTAAAAAATGGCAAAGACGAAAGGAGGTGATGAAGCTTGCTCATAGGAGAGGGGGTCGAGGTGAGAGTAATGGCAATGAGTGCACGACAGCGGCGAGAATCTCCGTCAGAGGTGATACAATAAAGACGGCAGTCTTGAGCCTGTTGACTTGATATCAATGCCTCGCTGGCCTGGTGGAGGAGCCGCTCCTGATCCTGGACAGTTTCGCACTTGCAACTACCTGATATTGCAAAAGGCCTTGTTGTATAATCATTCGGGTCATCGGAGAGAATGCTTGCTCCGATGACCATTGCCTATAAAAGAGCCATGAATACAGGAACAGATTAAATCGATATAGTAACATGCCTCAGTAGCAAAATGAACTAAACCTGTCTTCAAGCACTCGAGGATAGCGTCAGCTTGAACAATCGATTGAAATTCCAGGGCCAATGAACAGGAGGCGGCATGTTCTCGACAGACACCAAGGATGTGATTAGAGTGCGGGTCCCATCGAAGTCTGTCCTGAATCTTCAGCTTGTCAACCTCCATCATCATGCCTCGAATCCGCCTAGGTGTGACCACCACATCTGGACCATTGGCATGAGGGGGATAGCAGGTGGCGAGGTTCAAGCTAAGCTCAGGGAGAGTTGGAAAACCAGATGAGGCATGAATGGGCGAGGTTATAATGTGGCGTTTAGTAGCATCGATTGATGGGGTTCCTAATGACCGGTGAGCGATATCTGCAGCAGCACGTCCACCCAATTTGTAAATGAGAAATGCACGCTCAAAGTCTGCAGCTTCATAACCTCGGGGGCTGTAAGCATGACAAGTGGCCTTGTCGATCTTCTCCAGCATGGTGAAAACACTGGAACCCGCGCGGTGTTGAGCTGCCATGAGACTCCGAATTCGGGGGATGTCTTCACGTCCTATGGCCATGGAGAGCCTTTTCCAGGCTGAAAGATGCCGATTGCGTACCCTAATTTTTCGAGCATCATTGAGAGCATAAAGTTTGAGTCGAACATTTTCATCGGTCTTCTTTCGGAGTGCCTGCCACATCTGCCTTGGGCTGAGAAATCCCCAGGGCATGCTATTGTGGGCGTTGTCGAGCTCGGAACGATGACAGATACCCATGATGATGTTGTGGTCATTGAGCATTGAACATGACATGCATGGCTGGGGGGTCTTCTCTTTACCCTTCTTCGACAATTTGGTGAAACCAGAACAAGTTGTTGAATAAAGAAAAAAGTGATCGCCTTCAGTCTTCAAATTCCATGGGAGGGTTTTCTTAGCGTGAATCTGGAAGGAGTATTCATCAAATGCTGACTTCTCGTTTCGAAATTTGAGATGAAAGCCTGGGCATGGCTTTGATACTGGAGTCGGCATTGGAAACAGTGTCTTCTCAACTGGCTTGTCAAGAATAGCAGGAGCACCCAGGGGTGCGACAGTAAAGGTTCCTCCCCTTGAATGAAGATAAGAAGATTTAGCAAAGTCGATGACGAAATTAGCCACAACTTACAAGGGAGTCACTGCCTCTATGAGGCAGTTAATCTTGCCTTCGAGAAGGGCCTCATCAACCATCAATTCCGACACAAGAACCCTCAGCCATCTGCATAGCCCATCCATCCCAAGCGGTCCACGATGAATGATCTTCGTGATTTCTTCAACTGTAATGCCAAAGCCAATGACTTGATTGAGCGCACGATCGGCCATCTCCCAGGCATTGTCGCCTTGAGGGAGTTCGTCCACCGGATTGCCAGAGAAATGGGCCAGAGTATCAGAAGACGTTGCCTCGAGAACAGATCCAGGTAGTGATGCCGCGACTTGCTCAAGTTTATCCAACAGGCTGGTGGAAGGCGGCGAGTCAACTATTGGGGCGGACGGACTTGGAGGATTCCAGGCATTGACATCGAAAGCATCGGGGATCGGTGTGCTGACAGGGGGAGGAAAGGATGTGGTAGAAGATGGAGTCGGCATGGAAGGGAGAGAAAAAGAGGCTGACGAAGAGGCTTTTGCCGCGGAAGACTTCGACACCGCAGGAGCGGCTTTCTCAACTGCCTTCGAGAACCAAGCCATAATTCCCTTCCTTTGAGAAGAAACATTGGCCGCTCTTTCTTTTTCTTTATGTGCTGTGCTTCCTAAGTGAGCATTCCAGTTGGCCTCTCCTCCGAAGCCAATCTTCACATTGATTTTGCAAACATCGCAGTAATGCGTACTTGCTGCAGTGAACTCAGGTTGCTTCTAAATATAATGAAATGAATGCGTCAAAGCTGACTCAAAGGTGTCAAAGTGTCGAGAATGTACCTTAGGTGCCTTCTTCTTTCCCATCAGTGTCAATAGGCCCACCTTGGGGAGGCGGGAGCAAGTCTTCGCAAGGAAATTTTTCGGTTGGTTACGGCCTCAAACCCGAAAGTGTGCACATTCTTGTGACGATGATGTCATTGAATCATCCAGGTGCGCAAATATGGGCCATCGCATACAACAAAGCCAAGAAATTGTTGAAAACAGCTTTTTCATATCAATACAAGCTTCAAAACCAATAAAAATCATTAAATACTTGAAGGAAAAAAAAATTCAGTTAAGGCCCTCTGACCCCGACCCTCCCCCCCAAGGTCATATCACTCGGCAATTTCCGGCATACCTCTTGGATATTGCATAAATTTCCTGACCAAGATATCGAGCTTTATGAGAAGATTTAATTTGATTACTGCATCAGGGATTTAAGTTTTACATTCAATAAGCTCAGAAACGTTGCTGCCAACACTCAGCCATAGTTGGTCAATGTTCGGCTACTTTAGGTTGGAAGCAAACCTTGCCGCTCATGCCGACTTACCATATATAGACAGTCACGTGATTATTTAAACCCCGCTCATGGCAAAAATCTTGCTGGTCGAAAATCGAAAACAGCGCAGAACACCCCGAAAGGCACGAAAAAGCACTCAGAAAAAATTTACCCATTTTTTTCAAAAGTGGTTAATAACTTGCCTATACTTGACTCAAAACCAAATCTGCTTTCAACAAGTTGTACCATACATCAAACCCTTCAATTCTATGGTCTTAAAATTGTGGGAAACTTTGCCATCGCCGTGGAATACTGAGCTCGTTGCTGGATTACGTAACACGTGCCGGATCTGCGTGGCCCCTACCTTAGCCAAAAATCGGCAACCAATGACCAAGCCGCCAAAATGATCGGATTGAAGATATTATCTTATCTTATCTCAAAATCCTTCCCAAATTCCAACGATTCAAATTACAGTTCAATCTTTACTGTGATGTAAAAGTACAATTTCAAAGTGGATCACTAGTGTAGTTCCGAGTTCAAGAAAACTTGAAGAAATTTACATCCAACCCTTAGCTTCATCCAACGCTCTCCGGTATTCCTCCTCGACTAGAATTCCGATGTCTACATGACCTGGACTCGACACGCTTTTATCCCGTGGTTCTAGTTGGTAGACAAATGGTTTCGGTCGAATAACTAAACCTCCGATGAAATCTTCTGAAACCTTGGATGGCAGAGCACTTCCTTTCGGAAGCTGGATGTTGAATGCCGAGAGTATCCTTCCAGAAACACATGAGCATCACACGATGATCAAAGATGACAAGCAAAAGAATGGTTGAACATACCTTGCAATGACAATAAACAGAGAATTATGGGCCACATGCATACCTGGGCAAATGCGCCTCCCAAATCCGAAGAAAAAGGTTGAATGCGGAGATGCTTCTCCCTGGTGACTTGGCTCCAAGTATCGTTCTGGGTCGAAGTCATCAGGAGAAGGGAACATCTAAAAAAATCATTAACGCCTCTTGAGCACCTTGTGAATATAACACGGATTCGCGTACCTCCTCCCCTTTACTCATCGAGCTGTGCGGAAGAAATAAGCAGTCGAATTAAAACTTGGCAAGGAAATGCGCACTAGATGTTTGCGAAAACCGTGCTTCCGTTTGGAATAGACATATCTTGATAAGTATCATCTGCAATGACGCTGTGCGCAACGCCAAGTGGTGCAATAGGTCTCCATCTGCAAATAAATCAATAGCAAATAAAATGAAGAATGACATGGGCAAGAGAAAAGGTACCTCAGAACTTCTTTAATCATCGCATTGATATAAGGCAGCGACTTGGCATCGTCAAATTCAGGAAGACGATCCTTGCCAACAACTGCTTCAATTTCTTCTTGTGCACGGTGCATCACTGCAGGATAATGGAGCATTGCAACTAAACAAAAGGCAAATAAATCAGGATGACAACGAGGCATTGGTCTCTTATAAGCAAAAAAACTCACGAAAGAAAACATCCAAAGCTGCAAGTGTCTATTGAAAAAAAGAAGTTACTTCTCAAAACATTCCAAGACACTTCTGCCAACCCACCGTTCCGACGCCTGCAGTGAACGGCGCAGACAAAGCGAACGCCGTTTCCAAATCATTCAATCCGAATTCTTTCTGCCGCTCTATAGCTCTTCTAGCGATAGATTGCGGGGCAGCACCACTTTCCATTTGCTTGTGCACGGTGTTCATGAGATACAAATACAGTTTCGAATCAGAAGCACGTTGCCGCAGTGGTGCATGACGGAACCATTGTAGGAAATGCTGCTCCGACGGAGAGAAATTCAGAGACCAGGCAGAAAATAGATTGGCGATAGCGTACCGGGAGTTTGAGGAGGAAAGGCCACTGAAATAGATAAAGGTAACGACTCATGACAGATGATTTAGAAAACGTACCGACTCCACTATATATTTTCCTGTAGTACTGGAATTATAATCAGTGGATTGACAGCGGTCTGGCAAGAAGTTTGGTAATGAAATACCTGTAGCTGGAGGCATGATTGTGAAACCAATTCTAATCAATCGCAGAATAAAGTATTTAGCACGACGTACGTTGTGAAGCCTGAAAATTGCAATTAAATTATAGCGTATAGACATTGAAATTAACGCACTTTCATCCGTCTTGTGATTAGCTACTACAAGAGGATCGTCGAGAGACGTTACCCGGCGACCATAAGTAATGCAGTAGACGATAGAGATCGCAAATCTGGCGAGAAATTTGTTTGATACTCTTTTTTAAATTGCTTTGAAAGACTCACCGGCGCAGGTGAGCAGCATATCTTGTGAGATCCGTTTCTGTGAGTAAATCCCGCAATAATATTTTGGACTCAATAGATTGCAAGGTTTTGTATCCGTTTGAGGCTTCTATTCCCATTCCGGCGTGCATGAGCTGGTGCAGACAAAATTAGCCCTTCCAATTTCCAAGAAGGTACGCCAAGTCGAACTCATGCTCACAGATCTCCACCCTCTCCATCGATTTCCGTATGGCATAGTTAGCCCCCTCATACCGCCAGACATCAACTCGGATCTAAGGGTTAAAGTGTTGAGCTTCAATGGCCTACTTCAGGTAAACACTCGATAACGTACGCCATGATGTTGCGCGGTCTGCTTGAGTAGATACTTCCGCGCTTGTCAAGTAAGTCCGTTGCAGCTTTAACTGTCCCTAACACTAAGCGTCGACTCGTATGTTCAGCGATAGGACTATTAAAAAAGACGAGACTATAGTACGCACCAACAACGAGGGTTTTACCCTGATAAAGGGATACAACAGAGCCTGGTGAAAGGCCAGTTCCGTTTCGACTCAGTATGTAATCATGGCGACTAGAGGGAGAGGTATCCTGATTCACTCACCGAATTTCTTGTGCAACTGCGTGAATGCTTTCCATGGAGGTACGCCAGCCGCCGTCTTATTCAACGCAAAGAAACCTCTCGGCGGGCCAGGAGGTCTGTTGGGGTCGTTGGGTCCGAGTACGAGACTATAGAACACCACGAAGAGTGAAAGGACGATGAGAACGCATGCGGCCGGTATGAACTTTGTCATAGACATTCCGTTTAGCATCGAGATGAGTGGGGCGGCCGATAGCTAGGGCAATGATTCGAGGATGTAGCTACTCTTGATTGGATATAAAGTGGATCCAGGAGCTACCATATGCCAGGACCCCAAACTTAGTACTTCGATACTTGGATCCGGAGACGCCGGAAGCATACCGGAAGAGCCGCAACTTGAGAGAAGCAAAATGGAAGTTATATGGCCCCGGTGCCTAAATCACCCCTCATACTGTCACGCTGGCTATGGATATTCGAACTTCAAAGCCAACTGCTGGCACCTCTGTTTCCGTTAGAAACAATATAGAAAAGAAACATGTCATCTTGGAAACAGGTCAGGAAACGCTTTCGGCCTTTCCCAATATGGTAAGCCCGATAGCAGTTTCCAGGCGCAATAAGTCATACGACACGGTTTTTTCAGGCTGTTTCCTAAGAGGCGGCTGCCAGCGGCGAAGTCTCCTCGTCAGCCTCGCTGAGTAAGTTTAGCTCGGAAAGTTATATATAACGATGCGGAGGGAGTAAGAATCGTACTTAGCTCGGCGCTGGCATCTGAAACACGTCATAAATACACTAATGATTATAAAACCTCTACGACGGGTTATTTGAACTCGTCTGTTTTACTAATGATAACAAGAATCTACTTCTTGAAAGAAAAACCGAGTAGTCATTACAATACCAGAAACACATGTTTGAATTCTGCCAGACGAGGCAGACTGACAAGTAATATGCTCGTAAGTTACAGGCAAATAGGGGTAGATAGGAAAAATAAAAGCCTAGGGTAACACGAGGGGCAAGCGGCTGTCCAATTGGCTCAAAATGAGCATTTTTTAATTTAAAAATGCTCATTTTGGACCGTTTGGACCGTTGCTTGCCCGCAGTGTAACGATAATGATAGAAACCTGACAGTTACCCTCCAGTTGGAAGTTAAATCTCGTACATTCTACCCAATTCGATGGATTACTGTCAGGGAATCTTCAGCCATTAGTCAGCCTATGGCCTATTTATTCTGTGGAAATGATAGGCAATGACGGCAGGCAAACTCCCTCAGAAATAGCTTCCAATCAAAGGGTGTTCGTTGATTGTTAGTCGCGTTGGTCAGCATAAGGGTTGATAGATAGTCATAAAAATTATGAGGTGGATAGGAAAATTGATCGCCCGTGTCTGGGAAACCTTGCAGTCGGTTGGTACTAGAAAGGAAATGGGGAATATAGGCAGATAAAATGGTGTTGATGACGCACCTTCAGATGAAGGGATGTCAGTGACAGAATATTGCAAGCGGGAATCTTCGTTTAGATCATCCTCCTCCTTAATCCGTAGAAACTGGATTGGCTACGTAGCCGGGCAGGTCCTGGATCGCTGTCAACAGTAGCAAAAGACAGAATTGAAAATACGCGATTCAGTATAGGCAAATCGAAATCTGATGAAGGTATGGAACTCTTATCAGCATAGGCATCGAGATCACCTGAAATACCACCAAATATTGTCAGAGCAATATCATAGTCTAGTGCTTGACAATCCCTCGACCATCCGGAAGTTCGCCATAACAATCCAATAGCAGCATTCTACGGCCAAGTAAAATACGAGCCTGTTCTCGCGCATTTCTCTCAGCCGATTTATACCTTACAATCTCGTTTCAGCAAAGAAGTTCCGAGTCTGGGCTTGAAGCAGGAATACGTATGATACAAAAGAATTACAATAGGGCTTTACCTTGCAGTCGGGCACACGAAGTTAAAGTGAATTGAGGTCTAACAAAATTGATGCAAGGCCGATGGCGCCACTTAGAACAGCTGAAGTATTTAACAGTTGTCGACTGCAGATTCATTTTTGGTAGCACAAAATGAGCAAGATAAAGAAAAACTTACCTTCACGGCCGCACATACAATTAAAGACCCCCCGTGTCTTTCACAACTACTTTGCAGACTGTGCAGATCTCATGTGGGAGGGGCTTGAGTGCGAAACGATAGCGCTCCGCGTGATATCTGTAGTCAGAACACTCGAAAGCCCAAATGAATGGACAGAGCACGGCGAGGACAGGAGAGTTTAGAAGACACAAACAAACAAGATGAAAAGAACAACAACCTGGTTACAATAATGGCACATGATCCATCAAAAGCTGTGCCTGTGACATCATGAAGTCATGAGTCCAGGCCACGCTAAACATTGCAGGTGACCATCACCAACCCTTCGTCGCTTGATTCATATTCTGTCGTCGCCCTTTCTCTCTTCTACTATCCTGGAATTTGAACTAGACTTTTAATGGAATTCTGAACTATTACCTAAACCTCCCATTATAGATCTTCATGATTCAAAATACCTTCTTCGACTACGTTACCATCCGGATATCCATAGCGTCCTTACGGCTCATTGCGCCAGCCAGCATCGTTTACCTGGTCTGCTGCGCATTCTTCCGACCGCATTGGTGGAATACAGAACTAGGCATAATATCTGCAGCAGAAGCATCGTTTTATCTTTTCGTCTATCTACCAAGGCGGTGGATTCTTCAATCAGTAAGTTCACGCTTTCGATTGGAACATTATTCAGAATTGTGACCATTATCTAAAATTTCCAGCCACCTACAGATCCGCAACCTACGCTGACTCGCAAACAACGGGAGCTTATCTTTTCCAAATGTCTTGAAGCAGGTCAATTGGACGAAAACCACCAACCGTATTTCAATGGTTGGTTCCTTGACCTGCCGCCAAATACCTACCCAAAGCGAGAAGACGCTGTTGATTGGCTTCTGTGGTCTCTCTTCTCCACTTCGCGGGAGAAGGTAGATATGGACGATCCAGAACTCATAGAGGAGTTAAACGGATATGTTCATGGGATCGAGAAGATGGTAGGAAAGACCCTGGAATCGGGCAGTTCACAAGAAGGATTTCATCGTCTCAGTAGCATGAGGATCACGCTTGACCCTGTGAGGATGCTGCACAGGCCTCTGGTGTGGTATCTCGTATGTCTCCTTCATATCTGGAAATCACTATCGCTGACGCCGTGACAGATAGTTGCATTGGTCGACACTTACACCTCCCTCATACTCCTAAAACTTGGTTTCAAACATTATACCCCTCATTCTCTTAAATGGAGGCTTACATTCCCACCTCGGTCTCTCCTCGTATTATTTTCTCATCGTGCCCCTGAAGGAGTAACTGTACCATACTGGTATAGACCCCATAAATCGCAAACAAAGATGCCTATGGTTTTCTTACACGGTATTGGGGTATTTGCATGTTCGTTCTGAGTCTGTTTGCCCTGTCTCACCTGCGTATTTCAGATCGGATTATATCCATACATACCCTTTATCCGGTCCCTCATCTCTGGTCCCAACAAAGGATCAGAAGGCGCCGATGACGATATTGGCATCCTCCTTCCGGAACTTATGCCCATTAGCATGCATATGTGCCCTCGCTCTGTGCCTCCTAAGCAGGTCATGTTAGCCTCGCTTGAGTTGATATTGGACTCGTTAACTTCACTCGAAGAAGAAAAACGTAACCGTCAGAAGCTTAGAACTACAATTGTCAAGGACGGAGATGGAGGAGCGGGGATGTTGCAACCTCTTTTATCTCAGGCCATCAACAGAGAGTACAATGCTTCTGACACTGCGCCACCTTCAGATGGATGGAACCGAATCGTTCTTGCTGCCCATTCATATGGGACGTTCGTAGCGGGTTGGATTGTTCATCTCTGCGTCGATGCCGACCTGGTCGGTTCTACGCTTCCCATGCCTTCCGATAGTAGCTCAAATATCCCATTATCACAACGCATTACGCATCTCGTCCTTGTCGACCCCATCCCCATCCTTCTTTCCCACCCAGCAGTAGCACACAACTTTCTCTATCGCGACCCAGCGACTGTAAGCCCACATAAATTGGGCAGCGTTGGAGGCTTGCACCTTCAACTCGACTCCAAGCAACTGGCCAACACTGACCACAATGGTCTCTCACTACCCGTTCCTCCTATGACTACGCCCTTGACATCACCAATCTCAAATTCCTATTTTTCCTATTCCTCAGCTGCCGCAGCGCAATTGTATTATTTTGCCAGCCGAGATGCAGATGTGGCGCGCACACTGCACAGAGCATTTTTCTGGGCGGAAGGCGGTATCTGGAGGGAAGAAGTTGAAGCCTTCATCTCTGGGTCAGGCTGTAATAACTCAAGACGAAATATGGCCATCTTCCTCGGTGGGATGGACCAAATTGTACCTGCTGAAGCGGTTAGAAAGTACTTGACATGTGAGAAGCGGTGGAAGGAAAGATGGATTGGGCCTAATTTCAGAAAGGGCCATGAACCATCAGGTAGTTGCGCTGGTGATGACTGTATGACAGGTAAGCACATAGATGTTGGGCATAGCGAGGCGACGGGCAAACTGGAGGTTCTGTTTAACCCGCGCTTAGACCATGCCGTTCTCTTTGACGAGGAAAAGTGGACCGTGCCTTTGATTGAGGTTATCAGAAAATACGTTAGGGATGTGTAGGCGTGTTTTGAACTAGCGCCAGGATGGAATGCAGCATGATAAGACAATGTTTTATTCTTTAGTTTTGATTTTTTGGCGCAGCTATATCGCCATCACCGCAGGTTAGAATAATTATAGGAATATACGACATTTAATAGGCGGATAATTCGTATCCTTCTTGTTTCCTTGGAATACATATTATAACCATGAGACTGTTCGACAGAAAGGGCATATTTATAATACATGTAGGATCCGAGTCTGTGAATGAAACGTTAATGAAACGAGAAGAAAGCTCAAGAAAGTCCAAAATTTTGGCATCTACATAATGAAGCTTATCTCAAGGCTTAACAACGAATTAACAGGTCCCAATCCTCACGACATCCATCTCCTTCATCAACCCGTAACGGTCTATACGCTCACGTAATAAATCCAGACCACTCTCAAATATAAAATGAATATTGAAACCTTCTTTCAAGAAAGGAAGGACAAGAAGAGCCTATCGCGCTCAAGACACGCATCCGGGAAAATGTCGCGCTCGCCTACATCTCATTCAATTGCTTAAAACCGACTCCTCTTCCCACGTCTATCATCCTCCCCACCTTCCAGAGGCCGTTTTTCCGACCTGCCGCGTGTCGACGACGACGACGACGATGATCCAGGCGAGGACATACCGTCCATCATGCCCATGAGACCTCCTTCGTTCATGATGTTTTGTAGCCTGAGTATCATGTCGTACCTTCGTCTGCAAGACCCATGCCAGCAATTGGGCTGATACGCAGGTTATGATCGGACACGGACCCGTCTTCGAAGAACTGGAAGTCGAAAGGAGACTGAGCGCTCATGGGAAGATCCGAAGGATGGCTCTTTGGAGATGAAAGGCGGTCAAGGAGGGGGAGGGTGCACCTAAAATATGTCGAGGTGACAATAACGACGATCCTTGTTGGAATTGCATGAAGTTGTTGGCAGACATTGCAAGGGCTTGTTGTTTAAAAGTGGCATCCGAAAGAGGTGGTACGTTAACTGAGCGGGGATCTGGGCCATTTGTTGTATTACTTTGAGATGCATCAGATGTTTCTGTTCAGTATCATGTCAGGACTTCAGCCTCAGGCAAAACAGGGGACGTATGAACTGACCTCAAGCATTTCCAAAAGTCCCTCCTTCGTAAATGGTTTGGGTAAGATGTCGTTCATTCCGGATGAATAATACTTCATGATCTCGTTTGGCTTCGAGTTGCTGGTCATGGAGATGATGGGCGTTCCTTGGTCAAATTTACGAATTAGGTTTGTCGCAGAGACGCCATCCAGCTTAGGCATCACGGTATCCTAAAACAAATAATCCACATTGTCAACGGAAGGACACACAGAGGAAGAGCGAAAACGAACCATCAACACCAAATCGTATTTCTCCAAATTCATCTTATTCACTGCCCCTATCCCATCGACGGCAACGTTGGTGGTACACCGAACACTTTCAAGAACTTGCTGCTTAGCTTGCGGCTGACAGCGTCATCGTCCACCAACAGCACACGCGGAGGCACAGCCCATCCGGGAAGGAACGTCGACCGCCGAACTCGCAACTTCTGTGCGCCTCCAGAAGCAGGCGCGTCGGAAAGGCCAGAGCTAGTAAAGAGGAAGACCCTGACGAAGAAGACGATACAAGGGCGTTGCTGGGGTGGGACGGACGACTTCGTCAGTATCATCTGCGAAATCCTGGAGCCCAGATCCGCCTGTGACATCAGCCGCTGTAGAAGAAGAGGCAGCATTACTGCCTGATCCACTGACAGCAGCACCGCTCATGCCCAGCCCACCGAGCAGACTGGCTGATGAAAGACTAGAGGGATCAAAGCTCCAGTTGCCCTGCGCGTCTTCCACGTAAGGGTCTTTGGGTAGCAAATGCCCAACGGTATGCACCTGCAGGCTCTCTTGGCTTAGGTCGATGTTTGCTCCTTCCACCCCATCAGTATAAGCAGAGCCGTTGAATCTAGGCATGGACATCGTCGTGCCAGAGGAGTTATGGGTGATGTTTCCTCCAACGATGATAACGGTAGAATTATGGATCACAACGTCTCGAGCTCCGTTAAACAATTGCTGCGACACCGTAGTCCCTTCCTGCGGTGCCAAGACTACGGTCCTGTCAGAAAACAGGGCGGATCAAGAGAACCAGCGATCAGACGTACGGGTATGCTGAGTACCAGAACCAGAATTGTCCATGGTTTGTAGTTCGAGAAATTCGACGGCGATGTTGAGTGTAGCGAGTTATTGAGAAGGGTGATAGAAGAAAGGAGGGGCTGAGAATTGCCACATTGCACAGCATGCGATTCCTCATAGCGAGGTATAAAAATGGCCATAGCAGAGCTGAGAATGCATCAAGCGTCCGTCGAGCCTCGTCTTAATTGTCACGTAGATTCCTTACCAGCCACACAACTCCTAATTTCCACGTTGGATTGACTACGCCCCAGTTCATTGCTATTTCCCAATTTTTTAAATTGTAGAGAGAGAGGATGACGACTACAATTACTTCTGCGAGAGGCACATAGCCTCGATACGTCTCCGGAGACAATCGGAAACTGATAAAGAGAATCTAGGTCGACACAGGAAGAGGCCTAGATTGCCTGGTGAGGATACCGGGATCGAGATGTAAGCAGCGAGGAATGATTAAGATGTTCAAGGGCTCAGAGTCACTCAGAGATGGAGGCGACGACTGGAAGAGGGTAGACCGAAAGCGCGTTGACGTCAAAGAATTCTCACGAAAGTGATTTATTTCAACCCCCACCCGACGCGAGCACGTCGATATCCTTGCTCCTCACAAAATGATCTCCTTAGTCAGGCTCCGTCACATAAAAAAACTTGTAAGTCTATATGTTCCATCTATTCACAACCCTACCCCCTTCTTCCCGTAAAATATTACAGAATGTCCGCTAACCTAATCTAACCCACCCCGTTTCTCGGACTCTCTCCAGACCGTCCCGCTCGATACAGACGGCCGCCGACACAACGCCGCTTCGTGCTAAAACCAACAACCTGGACTAGGATGCTCCCATCACCGTCCGGCTCACTGAGAACTCGTTCGAGGGTGAAATCCTAGATCTCGAGGCGTAGATCACCAATGAGCAAAGGAAGACGCGTTCTTCGATGTAGGCTTGTAAGCCGTGGATAGGACTTTGAGCTAAGGATATGCACAGACATCCGCGCGCAAGTGGCATCTCGATTGTTGCACATGCTATTAGGTATATCGGCAGATAAGTAGAAGGCAGCGACAGGTTGGGTCGAGAATACGCACGACTAGCTGCCATAGACATAGGTGAAGGGACTCGGATAAGACCTTTCTTGACTTCGATGGCCCACTCGAGGGCGTATTTGGCAGTCCGTTTGGTGGCAATGACAGTCCGTTGACCTTCAATGTAACGGCACCACCTCTGTACGTTCTGAATCAATGTCAGTAGATTGGCATCGTAACGAGGCGTCTCAGCAACCATCATGCAAATGCGATGTCTAGATCTTGTTCGAATCCTGTGGCAACAACAAAACGAGTCAAGAAATATACGAGGCAGGATTTACATGGTCTCTGAGAGCCACGTCTCAACCGCTCGGTCGCGCTGCTCACGCTCCTGTAAACTGTTCTCCACAACTCTCCCAAGATCCAAACACTTTGATGGCCATTCCGCCTCGCTGTCCGTGCCATCGTCATCAGAATCCCCCTCCATACGAAGAGGTAACTCGGACAAGTTAATATTCTCGAGATTTTTGTAGTCGTCATGGGCAAATCTCTTGAGTATGCACTGAAGGTAGTGCCAACGAAAGAGGCCGGGAGGAGGAACATTATTGAGCTGTGGGTGGGGAGGGCTTGCATGGTGCCCATGGATGGCGGGGTGGCCTGTTGGTCTCCGAAATCTTCCGTATATCGTGTCCTCCATATCAGGTGGTTCGAAAGAAAACATATGACACTCGTAATTGTTCTAAACGGTTGATCAGTGGAAATTTAAAAGATGAGAAGAGAAGAACTCCTCACCGGGGAGACAAAACGAAGGCCCATCTCATAATTATCAAACCATGCATCGAGCGTCCTCGACAAACACAGGCCAAAAATTTCGTTGTAGATTGAGAGATTTGGAGGAAGGGGGAGAGATGTGAAAGTATGGAAGATGATTCGCCCAACATGGTCCCCCATGCGCTTGGGACAAATGTGACTGTTCGCTAGTGGATCAAATATCGTCGTCACCCAGCACTGTCCATCGCGCTCCTTCACGCGATCGGCCATGGCGCTTGCATTCCCGGTCGAGCTGGTAACGGATTTCCCCACGTGCTGACTAATTTTCGAGAGGCCAACCGTAATTCCGACTGGAAGATCGTAGCGGTAAATCGACGCAGTCAACGGGTCTGTGGTGGCAACAGGGCGCCACTGCTGCTGCGGCTCCTTCCATACCAGCAATGAACCACGGTGGTCGGCAGGATCGCAAATATCATGGGCAATATCCATCAACCATTTAGACGCCTCTTGGCGGGAGTATCGAACGAAATCATCAAGGGGTCCTCTGAGAAGGCATATCGAGGGGGTAGATGGAGAGTTAGCGCCAGGGGTCATGGCTGTGGCGGCGAGGATGTCGTCGGAAATCGTTATTGGTGCTATGGGATAGAGACGGACGGACGGGGAGTTGACGCGGAGCTCAAGTATTCCTGTGGGATCCAGTGGCATCGGGATAACTGTCTGACTTGGACTGTCCAGATGATGGGATGGGAGGAAAGGATGGCATGACATGTCGAGGTGAGTGAAACAGTGGAGAAAGTGAATCAGTGCAAGTCACTGGACAAACCTTTAACAAAGACAAAGTGTAACGGATCGAGTAAGGTGGAGCACAACTTGGCCAAGAAAAAAGCATCAGAGGCATGTTGGCCTTACTCCAGGTCAGGTGAGGGTGTAAACGATACCTTTGGCTGTAGCGACCCTTGATGAGTAGTTGTTCTTCTTGAGTCTTCTGGGCCAAGGAAGGACGGGACTGCAGCACTTAGGAAAAGTACAAAAAATCAGGCAAAAATCAGGCCGGATAGCGGTGTTTGTGAGGCAAAAATAAAAAGAAAAAAAAAAAGAAAAGAAGAGAGAGAGAAAAGAAAGAGGGGAATTCAACCTCTCTAATATTCCTCAAAACTTGTTGTGTGCTGGTTCAAACGGTCTGTCGGAGTGCTGTGCAATGGTTTGATGCACAATACCTGTGAAATATTTCTCGCAGATCTGATACTCGCGTAGATGAGATAAAATATGACCCTTTTTCTCAAAATTTTCTCATTGGATGCCAGATACTCGCCTAGATACAGATACTCGCCTAGATTTCTTAGGAATGGCATCTTATCACTTGCAGAACTTCCCCTAGGCCCTTGATTTACGTAGGTGAGCATAGCAGCAACAACTTGATTACTCGTCAAAATCTTGCTTCATATGCAACTTTATGTCCTGAATCTGTTTACCAGGCAGTACTAAATGTAGAGTAGGGCTCTTGAGAAATATTATAGAAGAAATTCTCAAAGAGCTGCTGCTGAGAGATGTCTACTCTTGTGTCTCAGTGGTTGTAGAGCTAAATAACTTTAAACATCCCATTTATTTCATTGAAATAGCACTCTGTATGACTACACTACCTATAATTTTATATAAATACAGGATACAGATTACATGGTGCAAAAATGAGCCCATCGGGCCAATATTTGGGTGCCAAATGCAATGGGTTGAAGGTGGCCATTGGGAGCCTCGAACCCGGTCCGTGCACTTCCAATCACATGTTTCAACTCAGAATCAGAATTGCAATCCCCTCACCAACATGGACTCAACATGAGGACATCTATTCCTATAGCTCGTGGGACGCGAAATTGATATAACTGAGTTTGAAAATATAATCATGTACAAACAAAGTAACTCAGCCAAATAATGCAGCTACTTCGACATGTTCTGGGGTGCGAAAGTCTGGAACCAGAGTATAAATCAGTGAGATGAGCCTGATTCCCGAACATGGGGTAAATTTTAGAATATTTGACCTTTCCTTAGCTCAGGAGGCCACTCAATGAACACCACTGTACAAGGAAACTCATTAGGTCAGCGCAGTCAGGTGATGAACTGGCCCTTTTGCATACATTCTTTCGAAGATTGGAAGGCATCTGGAGAGCTTGAAAAATAAGATAAAAATTTTAATCTGGGTAACATTTAAAGAGGATGGGGAGGGTGCATGAAGCGCGTTAGAAAAATAAATAATCCTGGTCATTTGAGGTAGATAAATCAAAAATCCACCCTGTTCTCCTCCCCACCATGGAGTATTTGAAAGGCATCTATGCAATTCACAGTTCTTGGTGCATATGCATATTGAGAGGGCTGCGCGAAGCGCGGTAGGAAAAAATAATGTGGTACTTGGACCTACCCAAATCAAGGACCAGATCAATTTCATACCCAAATGCGCGAAGTGCGCCTCGAAAAAATGGACTGCTTTTGGCCCCTGCAGATTTCATCAAAGCACAGCATGCTAGATGACCTTCACCTATATAGACACTGCGTAATTTATTTATTTCTTCCCTCCCTTCTTCGATTTAATTAATTTAATTTAATTTAATATTAGGCGGGCCCACACCTATAGAAAGTGAGCCCCAACATGAGTAACTGGCCAAAAATCAGCAGCAGACCCACAGGTGAAGCATACCTTCCCAATTAGGCACTGACAACATCCAAATATAAAAATGATTATCAGAACTCCTGATAATCATTAGGACAAGCTGCTTCTCAACTGCTTTCAAAACATCCCGCTGCCCAAACACATGTATTTCTCTTTGTGATCTGAATCTATGTTGATGAATCCCACAACCACTATTCTTTGTGGCATGATCAGAACAAGGGTAGACTTGCTTGAGCAGAAGTGACATACATGGTATTTGCAAGAAGTAGATGGCAATGAGCTCGAGAACAGGTGCACTTTGCAGAAGAGACATTGGAGAAGCTGGGCAACATTAGTGGAATGCAGAGTTGACATAGCGGCCACTACAAATGGTTGCTAGGGAATTTCGTCATGACTCCCATGCTACAGAAAGTTCGGGATTCCTTCCCCGAATATGGGTTCTGTAGTGCATGGTGTAGCAAGCTCATGGTTGCAATATGGCAGACCTTCAAACTAGTGCAAAAAACATAGAATATGGCTCTAAAGTCCTTCTATTACCATAATTCTACATGTCTGAGCCTCTACTTAATTCATCTACATCCAATACACCTTCTGCAAATACCCAGCTCCAAGTTCTCAAGGAGCAGCTGCTTGTAGTCCGAGCCAAATGCAATGCAAAAGGCACGAAGGCTGCTAAACCCAACAAATCTGACCCCAAACTGTCCCTTGGGAAAGAAAATGCCAAACCAGTGAAGAAGCATGGGAAGGTCGAGAAATCTGAAGTACCTGAGGTCAAGAAAGAAGAAAAGGATTGTGTATGGTGAGACTTAGTTGAAGTTCAATGCCATAAAAGATTTGATAATTAAGATTCATGCAGATGGGCAGATCCTGCACTGGTACACCTGACAGACACACTCCTCACCAAAATTGAAGACAGCCTTCAATACTGAAAGGTTTTTGGATTTTCTGTGGGCGATGTGGATGTTACTGTGGGTGATCTCAATGCCATCGAGGTCTGCCATCTGCTGGTGCCGGAGATCTTCAAGGACTCGAAGATGGCTCCAGAAAAGCTGGCCTTTTCTATCAAGGCCCACATTGCTACATATGTCCCTTATTTTTTGAGCTTCCTTTCTGTTTGCTGATCCTTTCAAACAGCTTGAAAACCACCTACCAATGTTTCCGAAAGAATTTGGGAGAGATTGGTCATGGACTGATTGAGTCCAGTTGTGAGTCTGAGATTACTACTGGTACTCCAATATACAATGTTTGGCATATGTTTACTTCCATTTTCTGAATAACGAAGCTTTCACTAACTGGCCAACAGAGCAAATTGAGAAAAAGTTCAAGTGGTGCAAGCGTTTGCATGCTCTTTTGAGCAGCAGCCCTGTCCATGACCTCTCTGGCCTCGCAAACAGTACAACTCCTGTCAATGTTGACATCTTATCTTGAGGAGCAAAGGCCAATGATGATGAGGAAGAATCCGAGGCTGATAAATCCAAGGCGCAAAATGACGAGGTGAGTTTATTCAAATTGTGATTAATAAATTAGACTACTATAATCTTTTGTAGGATATGGATGTCTTTGATGATCACTCTCCAAGTCCAAGTCAGAACCTTCGTGGTTCATCTCCACCATGGAATGATGAGGAGATTGATGTGAGTTTTGCCAACCAAAGTATGGAGGTTAACCCTTCTGCTTCTCCTGCTCCTGCACAGTCTCCAATGCCACCTCTGCCTGCACCTCCAGCACCAGCAGCCTCACAACCAAAAGGTCCTTCTGAGACACCTAAGGTCAACACCTTGAAGCACAAACACCCACTCAAAATGCTCAAGGACATCAATGAGTCTGTTTAATGTGTCAAAGTCAAAACTGTTGAGATCCAAGCAAAGTCAAAGTTGGAGAGAGAGAAGCTTCGGATTGCTGCAGAGAAGGAGCGAGACTTTCGTCAACTAGAAGATGCTCGTGAATGCTGTGAGCATGAGCATTTTATGGCTGAAAAGCAGCTTGAAATGCTTCGTTTACAGGCTGCAGTCATTGGAGCAGGTGGCACCATCCCAGAACTCCCAAACCCAGAACTTCCAAAATGATCTAACTCTTTCTTTATAATTATCCATACCCAACGCTCTTTAAAACTAGCTTCAGTCACTCATTAAATATAGTCATCATTCTGCTCTAAGATACCCAAATAATAACTCCTTTAGTTGTTCACGTTTGATCCTCCCTTCTAAAAGATTCACTGCCTCATCAGATCCATCACCATAACCAGCCTCTTCTGCAGCCAGGGCCTCTGCATGTTCAAGCTCCCAAGCCATCCTCTCCTGTCTCTCCTTTTGCATGAGCCGCTGTCCTTCAACAAAAAAATCATCAGCTTTGACATTTGTTCCATGTTCGTGTGCCATTGCAAAGTTATGTAGGTGAATACATGTCATAATCCAAATTGATGCGATAGATTTTGCATTGGAGTGATCGATTCGCAGTCTCAGACCACAAAGAGAGCTCCAGCGGCCCTTTAAATACCCCATGCAGTGTTCTGACTGAATACGAATACGGGAAACATGGTAATTATATTCAGTATTCTCTGCTCTTGATTTTTCGGGCCTGTAAAATATTCAGTATCACATTTAATAGTTACTAAAGATCAAGGTACCTACTCCTTATATGGTGCCTGACACCATGTTCGAACAGGGTAGGCTGAGTCTGCCCACACAAACTCATTATCTTTAAGCAAACGTTGATGTTCTTGAGGTAAACGCATGTGCTGCCAAGCAGTAGCATCATGCTGACTTCCAGGAAGCCCAATACCATAGTCAATAATCCGAAGGTTTGGCATGTTTATTATCTATGAAATATGGTCAGAACCATTAGATAAAGACACAGAAAGAACCCACTTGAACATTCTCTGAGTAGTTTGATTTGTGGTCAAAGTATGCACTTCCAAAATGGTGAGGACGTTGAAACATGGGGATGAGAGTTCCATCCACCATAAGCCAGCCCTCACACCAGGATGGACAGGAGTTAGCTTCAACCCACTCCTTGGCTTCCTCAATCTCGGCCTCTGAGGGCCACTGCATGACAATGCAATGAAAGCGCTCATCACAGCAAGCATGCATGACTCAGTTCGTGCACTCACAGACAGTTCCATAACCAACCCCAGCCCACAGGGCTACCTTCAGAGTACTGACGCCATTTCCAAAATGGCCGAAATGGTACAGCGCAATTGCAAGTTGTTGTTCAACAGGCATCTGGGGATTGTTTGAATTGTTCTGGAAGGCCATGTGGTGTTGAATGGTCTCAAAGGAGGCTGTTGAAGCAGTCAGGTGTGATGCAGAGGTATGAACAGAAGATGTCCGGAAAGCCAGTCTTGTACTGGGTAAGGAGCATGTTCAGGTTTTCACAAGTTTGGGGATTTTGTGACACTCTTCAATGTAGAAACTTTTGTAGAGCTTGTGACAGGCTTGAATAACCATATCAGACAAGGGCATACCTCGTCCTCAATTTCCATGCCCCAGCCACTCGAAGCATCGCTGCCGTTGTCTGATCCTGCCTTTTCCGAGTTCATCTCCCAGTAAGATCCCGTGCTGTCAGTGTCATGTACACTCGCAGATTCCTGGGCCTCGATGATAGTTTGCAAGATATAGGCTTCTAGTAAAGCATTTGCATGCTTCTGTCTGTCGCTGAGGTGAGGCATTGAATAGATTGATCAGGATGAGCATATAAACATTGAACGGAATAGATAACATCTACGGCGGGTGCCTGCAACGCATTTGCCACAAAGTCACATGGCAAATGCGTTGCAGGCACAGCTTACCTGAGTAACGGCAAACTGAACGGCACTGTGCTGAGTCACGAACAGATTTGAACTCAGCTTGCACTGTAGTGCATGTAGTGGCTTACTGCGTAGCCAGGCTCCTAGAAGCAGCGCTCTCGGCTTCGCTCGCTGATTTCTAGAGGGGAGCGCAGGTCGGGAGAACTCCGTGATGGCATCAGGGTACAAACAAATAGTTATAAGGTCTCGAGCGAAGCGAGAGAGCGGCTGCCACATTTTGGCATGGACTTCTCGGGCATGCCTTTTGCAGTTTCCATATATCATATCATATCATTTTCATCAATGTCATTTTGTAATCACTTAAGCCACTTAGCAGATGCTCAGGTGACCACTACGCATTATGATGTCATATAACTGTAAGATAAGATGATCGCCTCATCCTCGCAAGAATTCATTCAATGTCAGTTCATATATAAGTTTTTGTGAAGCAATTAATTGATCGCAATCAAGATGGACAGAATACTCAAGGCTTTCGAGTGCAGCAACTACTCATTAGCTGATTTTCTTAGTCAATTGCTCACTCTGCCAACATATAAAAACCATCCCATCATGCAGTGGACATCGGAGAATGTTCAGGATCTCTTGAACATTCTAATCTCATCACAGAGCACATCTTTAGGTACCAGGAAATGGGGTCTTTCATATGTGCAAACCATCTACACTTCTCAGATAGCCTTACTCTGCCATAAAGCCAGTGGATTCCACTTCAATGCAAAGAAGATGACCGAAGCGCGTATCAAAAAATTCAGTATTGCAGATACAGCTCGTAACTTTGACAGTGATGCTCCGGACCTCTTTGAGTTGGTCAGATTACTCTTTCGTGTGGATAAATACTACGACAGCATCATAACACGTAGTGGCCACCTGAGCATCTGCTAAGTGGCTTAAGTGATTACAAAATGACATTGATGAAAATGATATGATATGATATATGGAAACTGCAAAAGGCATGCCCGAGAAGTCCGTGCCAAAATGTGGCAGCCGCTCTCTCGCTTCGCTCGAGACCTTATAACTATTTGTTTGTACCCTGATGCCATCACGGAGTTCTCCCGACCTGCGCTCCCCTCTAGAAATCAGCGAGCGAAGCCGAGAGCGCTGCTTCTAGGAGCCTGCTGCGTAGCAAGGGTACTTTACCTGTCGGAGTTGTAGCGCTAAGGTCAAGTGTAGCGGTTGTTCAAAATCACGTAGCATAGTGACCGCTACGTCAACTCTGCATTCCACTATTGATGTAGATTACGAGTGCTACAGGACGTCGGACTGCTTCAGGTACGTATACTTTGAAGTCAGGGTACAGCTGGAGTAGCTACGTGCTGAAGACATGCGTCCATCATTGTGGTTCTGCGAGAACTCAGAATGGTAAAGTGAGCATAAAATCGGATTATGTAGTAAGCCTTTTAAATTATTTAGTAGTCCCGACATCTTTCATTTGTCTCCTTCCAACTAACTTGCTCAAAATTTGCTGCTTGATTATCTGTTGACTGCTTACATTTCCTTGCTTCACCAATGAGAAGCATTCACGGGCTATCGTAGGCACTCATTTCTTCCTGTCTCTGTCTCATGTCGTCTGTGGCAATATTTGCCTCTCCAATGATTGCTTTAATTTCTGTTCTGGGTTATATTTCAGAGCTGGCGATCTTGGAGGTTCCATAGTATGAGGCTATAAGCTATTCTTTAGTCTGTCCCATAACTGTGCCTTGGCATGGGCCTGCCATCGATTCTGAGCTCGGTTCTCCATGACCCCATCAACTCTTAAGGCCGCAACTCTTTCATGTGCAGAGCTGGTTGTAAAATTCGTGAACTGTAATCTCGCTGTTAGCAAGTAAATAATTAGCTGGGGAAGTAAGTACTTTTCCCTCATTTTATTTTTCAAACCTTGGTTGTTGACTCACATTTTTGGGCTCTAGGAATAATCCTCTGTTGATTTAGAGCAATGCATAACTGACACTAACCGTGTCATCACCACTTCTCTTGGCCACCTTTCTCCCTCATGCATGGAGGGACTGTCATTGACATCATTACCAAGCTTTCAGGTTGGATATCTTGATCGCATCCAAAGGCAAAACATAACTGAGTTGAAAAGGGATCAGAAATTTGGAGTATAAACATACGTCGTTCGCAAATAGTGCGTGTAACTATTATCAGCCAGCAGTAGCTAGATTGATGCGTACATACTTACCCTTCGCCGTTGCTGTCATAAACTATCAGAATCCAAACATTGCTCCAAGAGCAACTGCGACTCACGCATTTATAAGATTTAGGCCTGTACTTGAATGGTGGTCACTCACATTGCTGTAAATGTCTGGACCAAATATAAGATCATGAGCGAAACAAAGAAGTCTGAAGCATAACCTGGAAGTGGACGAAGGAAAGGCGTAGACGAATCGTGTTCAAGGTGGCTTGAGTCATCAAATTCTTCCACTGCCAACCACAAAGACGATGGTACTAGTAGAATCAAACATATGAGTCCGAGTCGACTTTGCATCCTGTTTGCATATAACCCTGCGCCGTGAGCTTGAACACCTAAGAAATTGCAATGCAAGCCAGAAGTTAGAACACTCGTCAAACGGTGCAGGAAATCAAAATAGTTTCGAACAGTCAAAACACTTGAAACTCGAAGTTCTTCCTCCTTCACTCATTCCCAGCCGACTGGACGATTCTCGGACGACTTGCCGCTTCTGACTTCCGACTTCGAAATCCACAGCAAGTACGAGAGGAAAGGAAATCTAATCATTAATCCGAAATCAAATATAAATTTTAAAAAGGGGTACAGGACAGGACAGGATAAGAAAACACGAAAGGAATACTTAGGCTCGCTTCAAGTTACTGTTAACGCGAACAAGCGCAATAAAATCTATACTTATGCATGTATAAAAGTAACATGGATGGACGGCAAGAAACTTCTAGCCTCTAGGTACTGTACGACAGCCAGCCGTGTATGCGCCAAGGTAAGGAAGACTGGCGAGGAGGGGAATAAGGACGGTCACATGGTCGGCGTATTCTCGGAATGTCGATCGGGTCGTTTAGAAAACGTGAACCTAAAAATAGATTTGAACAACGCGTCATCAGCTTCCGTCACCAAAAAGGAAGAACCCTAGGGCCCAAAAGAAAACTAAAAATCAAAAATCAACCCACCTCCTCCCTTTCCCTGCCCCTCATCCTAGGCGGCTCAGTGCCCTTGTAATAAATATCGCTCCACAGATCGACTGATTGAGGCTCAGGGCTCTGTTTCGCCTCCTCCACGGCCTGGTCGACTTCCGCCTTGGCTTCCTTATCCAGGGCCTTCAATTCCTGTTCGGTAGCGACGCCCCATTCTTCAATGTATTTCTGAAGACCGCGGATAGGGTCTTGAGTTGAGCGCATGCGCTGGACTTCCTCGCGCGTACGGTAGGTCGTTCCGGGGTCGGACATACTGTGGGGTGTATATTAGTCAGATTAAGGGGTGGGGTGTGTGAACTGGACGTACGAGTGGCCTCCGTAGCGGTATGTCACGAATTCGAGGAGCAGAGGACCTTTTTCGTCGTCGACGGCCCATTTACGAGCGTACTCGACAGCGCGCTTGGCAGCGATGATGTCCATTCCGTTCACCTAGAGTAAAGAAATAAATAAAAAATGAGCATCATTATAAAGTGAAGATAAGCATTAGAAGACGAACCTGGAGACCAGGGATCTTATCACCGCGAGTGTAATAGTCGGTGTTTGAGGACGAACGAGCAGCGGAGGTACCCATTCCATACTTGTTGTTCTCGCAGACGAAAACAGTCGGGAGGTTCCAGAGCTTGGCCTGTAGAAATCGAAATAAATTTCTGTTGCACGTTAGTCAAAGGAAAACTGGCATACCATGTTGAAAGCTTCGAACACCTGGCCCTGGTTACTCGCACCATCGCCATACAGCGCAAACGTACACGTCTTCTCGCCGAGATACTTCTGTGCAAAGCTCACGCCAGCGCCGATGGGAACCTGGGCGCCGACGATACCATTCCCGCCAAAGAAGGTAGGGGTGAAGATGTGCATCGAGCCACCTTTACCATGGGACATGCCATCTTGGCGACCTAATAGCTCCGCGATAACGCCCCGGATGGTGCCTCCACGCATGATAGCGAAGGGGTGGCAGCGGTAGGCAGTGATGACGCGGTCAGTCTTGGTTATACCATGCTCCAAGCCAACAGAGACGGCTTCCTACATACAACAAAGAGCCATGTTAGCGAAAGAAAGAAATATGAACCGAAATGAACCGAGAACCCACCTGTCCAATAGCCAAATGGCAGAACCCTCTAACGAGCTTCGCCTTATACAGCGCATCAGCAGCCATCTCCATCCTTCGCACCGTCTGCATCTGCTTGTACATCTCCAACAGCTCATCCTTGGTGATCTGCACCTCGAGGTCGGGGATCTCGCAGTTGTACCCCTTGAACGAGTCTTCGTGCAGCCGAACAGTCATGGGGGCGCCCGTGTGCACGTCATCGGGTTTGTTGTGCAGCTGGGTCGTGTCAGCTGTCGTCTGCACCGAGCGGACTTGGAAGGCCGCCCGCGGGATGGCCTAGAGAAATAGGGTGGTGTGGGGTTAGGTTAGTGGATTTTCTGTAATATTTTGTGGGAAGAAAGGGGGTAGGGTTGTGAATAATTAAAGATACACTTACGAGCCTCTTTATGTGACGGAGCCTGGCTAAGGAGGCCATTTTGTGAGGGAGGAAGGATGTCGACGTGGTGAACAGACTCGCGTTGGGGTTGTTGTCCTCGAAATAAAGCTGGGGCCATGTTGTTCGTGGGAATTTGTATCCGCCTTTGGATTTTTGACGTCAACGGGTTGGCCCGCCGCTGTTCCCCGATCTTGCTCTTTCTCTCTTTCTCCCGAGTCTGTGTATTTTTGCCTCTATCGCAGCGTGTCTCTGGGCATTTCGTTATTATAAAGCGCTTGTCTCTCGGTCCTCTGGCTCACACTATCAGGTACTTCCTGTGATCGCGCCTTCTAATGTCCATCTTCGAATATTAGAATACTTTGCTTTCAAGCGCGTCCTTTCAATGGTCATGACCAATGACCACACTTGAACGGCTCTTATCAGTTAGGAACAAGCTTTCGTTTAGAATCGATGCGGAGGATAATCCAAGGCGATCTCGGACTCCTCTTGACTCAAGTCGGCGTTCCAACTACCACTTACTGAAGCCTGGACCATGCTTCGTAGGGCCCGATCACGCTTGCTTGCTCATTATTCGGACCTGTGAATCTTTTATTACTCAAATACGGTCCTCTCTACACTTGACAACAAAGCAAAAAATGACAGCCCTAACGAAGTTCGTCAGCGACAGAAAATATGTGAAACTTGCAGATTACTGACGTTATCACCACTAGTACACTGGAATTGAGAAGAAAACGACAGGCTCGTCCTTGTTAATAATGATATAGATACCGGACCACTGCTGTTATCTTCTACAGCACCCGCCCAAGATCGTCAACAGCATGCTTGCTAGATTTCTCGTCCATCTGAGCCAAGTCATTATCCGTACCGTCTCTCAGAATTACTATTCTCGATTGTAAGTAAACACTTTTTTTTTGAAACTAAATTGATCAAAGATACATTTTCGTCTAGGGCGAAACGGAGAATCAGGCCGGACAATACTGTGAGTCATTTAACAGTTTCCTTTCAAATACCGTGCGTAACGCTTCTCTCTGGAAGTGTGCGCCTTACCTCGAATCTACGAAATATGGTCCCGGTTCCATTGGCTGAGATGCGCGAGGGTGAAGCTGATAACAGCTTGTAATGAGGCGAATCTTCTCATGCCATCGAACTCGACGTTGACAATGGCGGTCTGCTCTCTGTTCGGCGTTCTTTCTCGCACACCTTTATCCATCTTCAGCGTCCAGTTCGAAATCTCTTTCAATGCAAGCACCGGTGATGTATTGCAGACCGCTTGCTTCCACGGCCTTTCCGCATGCCTCGGGCATCGATTTGATGACCGTTATCAGTATCCGATTGTCTGCGGACGTGTTGAGGCTGTGATTTCTGATGGGCGCCTATAGCGGAAGTGACTTCCTCACTTCATGCTCTGGCTACAGTTTGGAGGAAAAGAAAACGACAATGAAGTGTACGTAGTCGTGATGCCAATTCGACGTCACAATCAAGAATTGTATGACTGGTGAGAAATCAATGAACGGTGAGGATAGGCTGCGCACAGCAGCCACGCGTTCTTGTTCGCTACAGCCAATAATGTTCTGCAAGGCGCCAATTTTGTACATCCCCACGAGGCAGCCGCATGTCCTGCAAGCTGCCAGTCACAGCCTCAATCCACGTCAGTACTCCGTAGTACCTACCGTTCTTTCCTTTCTCTCATCCTCTCGCCATTCTTCACTATCATCGTTGAATTTCTTTGCACTTACGAACCATGGGTGATTCTACTACCCACCATCCCAGTATGTGGCAGTTTTGCTTTCCGTTTATAACATTATTGACTGATAATGATGACAGATATCACAATATGCCAGTGTTGAACCTAAGCCTTAACCCTTATTAAGGTTTAAGGCTTAGTAACATGTTAAGCTTAAGGCTTAGAATCAATCCAAGATTATCTTAAGCCTTAATTAAGTCTTAAGAATGACTGATGAGTATCACATAACCCAACCATTATCAGAATGTTGATCAGTAAGTTGTCAGAACCACAGCACTGCCAGTGCAAAGGCTGCCGAACTTCTTGGTGCACTCCTTAGCTAGTATCCCAATGTCCTCAAAGATTTAGAGGAGGAAGTCAACAATGAACAAGAAACTGAGACTGGATGACCAGGATTGGTGAAGTCCTTAGTCTTGTGAAGAGTGGAGGAAGAAGATGAGGGTGCAGATAAGCAGGCAGACAAAAATCTGACACCAGATGCTGGGGTTTCAGTGACAACTTTGAGGGCTAATGTAATTGTACAGTTCTCAGCCAAAGCCTTAATTAACCCTTAGAATCAACCCTTAATTAATGCTTGAATTTAAGTGTTAAGGCTTAAGAAAAAAATTTGCCCTTAATAAGCCCTTAGAATCCAACACTGCAAGGCTACCCACGGAAACAAGGGTATAGCCAACTTCGGGAGAATACAGCACCTCGGTTAGGTGCAGCTTCGAGGTGTCAAGGCCATTAGGTATGTCAACAATGAGCTCGCCTTTGCCCATTGCACTGAACTTCTGTTTGTTAGCAGCGCAGAACGGCTTGGGCGGGATATCCTCAAAATTAAGAAGATCATTGTGATATGGGGATATGTGCTTCATGCACCCTGAATCGTAAAGCTCAATCTGAGCAGTCGGTTCCTCCTTGACAAGATGCTCGCCCACGAAGGCTAATTCCTCACTGACTTATTCCTGTTCAGGAAATATTTCTCCATCTGGTAAGTCCGAATTCCAAGCCTTGTCATTGAAATCGTTGATGTCATCCCCTAGCTCCAAATACCTGTCCTCGTCCTCATCCTCAGGGTTATCCATGTACTCCAACCCTTCATCCTCACCATCAGATACTTAATTGCTCGTCATTTGAAGACCGGGCATCGAGTCTACATCATCAGACTCCGCGGTTGTGTCAGAGGGTGCCTGTTGGCTTGGCACGAAGTCTAAGCTCGATTTGGTGGTGTCTGAATCGATGCTTTCCATCTCCCATGCCCCTTCCTCCTCGGAATCCGAATTGGTAACAGCAGCCACATTGGCAATGCCGGATGTACTAGGTGAGTTGTCCTTTTTGGGCTGTTTCATGGATTTGGCAGGCTTAGGACATTTATCTTTAAAGTGCCCAGCCTCGCTGCAATTCCAGCAAACCCCATGAGGCTTTCGAAAAGCCACCTTCCCTTTAGATTTAGAGGAACTACCGGCAGCTGACAAGGCCTCGTCCTTGGTGTCGTCCTTTGCTTTTCCAGCAGCATGATGAGAGCACTGGTTAACAGAGCGCTCATATTCCTCCGAAATGGCAGAAATGAGTGAGTCGGGAGGTATGGTTTTGTTGGTAGAATATAGGAGCACTGAAGCAAGAAGTCCGGATGCGAAGTTGGCAAGGAAATAGGGTAACAACAATATAATCATCAACGGTAATCATCCTCGCTAATCGCCACTCCAACTGTTGCTAACTCTTCTCATTTAACGCATAGGGCATCTAAAAATTGTCGAACATTACCCTTCTCTGGGCACTTGGATTCCAAAAAATGGGTACGTAGATCCATTTGCACATAAGCGCCCTTCTGAGTGTACTCGGTAATGATGGCATCCCATCTAGCTTGGACAGTAGCTTTGGAATGGACACGCATCAATGTGAATCGGGGATTTTCTGGGTAAGTAATGACTTAGCAGACCGCTCGTCCTTTTCCCACTGAATTGCATCAGCAATTTCTTGGGCAGTAAAAGGTGTGGTGGTGGTTGTACCACCAGGACTGGTAACAGTTACAGGTACGGGTTTGACAGACATGCCATCGAAATGGCCCCAAAATCCCTTCGCCTCGACAGCATCCATGAAACGGACATGAAAAATGGCCCAGTTCAGGCCGCTCGGGTCAAGCTTCGGGATGGAAGAAGGTAAGGAGTCGGACAGAGAAGTAGTGGTAGCAGACATGGTAGACAGTAGATTCACGCAAGGTAAACAAGTTAAATTCATCAATTAAGCACAGGGCGTGGGGCCCATAACCTATAAGAAATACAATGGCTAGAAACAAAGCTCAGTTGATTGGGAAATCGACTGAGTATGGATTAGTTACCTAGAAACAAAGCTAAGTAACTAGTAAGTAAATAGACTAGTAAAAAGTAATAGAACGTATTCACCTCAGTTGATTGGGAAATCGGCTGAGGTTGGAATAGCTCAGAATCTCGTCTTAAGTACTACTAAATATCAGGAATCTGTTAGAGACTACAAGTAACCTAGTGTACTTATGCGCCAGATTACAGGGAAACCACAGTATATACAATGCATAAGACAATAAGAAAGCTAAGAATAATTGTAGGGGAACTTAGAGGCTCCACTATGATATACAATGCCAAGTAGTTTACAAGAGACAGCATATGGAGGCGGGATTACATACCGATTAGGCAAGAGTCGAGGCGCGTGCAGGCGCTGCGATGACATGCTCAGATTTGTTTGATAATTCTTACAATTACAATTGCAGGAGGTGCCATTGCATGGTCTTCAAAGAAACAGACCACAGTAGCTTTATCAACAGCTAAAGCAGAGTATATAGCAGCTACAGATGCTGCTAAACAGGTACTCTGGCTTCGATCTTTACTTCGGGAACTTGAAATCGACTTTCTGAGTACCTCAACATTATTTTCAGATAACCAGGCTGCTATCTCAATAGCTCACCACCCAGAATTTCATACGAGAACCAAGCACATTGACATATCATTTCATTTTCTCCAAGACCTTGTCAAACTCGGAACCCTCAACTTAATTTATGTCAATACTCAATTAAACCTCGCAGATATTTTTACGAAGGGATTACCTTGGGTCACTCATCAGGACCTTAGTTATAAAATTGGAGTCCTATCTGACCAAGGGGGAGTGTTGGGAAAATAATGGCCAGATTAGGACACACAGTGCTACTTTATTCCAAGTGCTAACATCACTTATTTCTTTCTAACAAATCTTTGACTCATATTCTTACTCATTGGTACTCTGTAGAATATATTAGAACTATCTACTAACATCTAGTTTACTATGTAGTTAGGTATATAAACCACCTTGTAAATGGGAGAATAATAATAATACTTAATCTTACAATGCTGTGCTCAATATTCTTTGTGGAACAACTTCTCACCTTTCCAACCCTGCTATCTGTAATCAGCTTGAGGCTGGTCTCACTGAAAATCTCCACTCCTTCTGCTTCTGCAAGAAGCACAACACTATCACTGACCTCAAGCTCTGGGTCATTGCCATTAAGAACACTGATGAAAAACTGAGGGATGATTGCAAACATAGCTGCAATGTTTACCTCAAGGAGGTCACTCAGAACAACAAGTGCACCACTCTTTCCTCTAACTCCTGCAATGCAAATGCCCCTGCTAAGAACTCTTCTATTGCTTCTACTGTCAAGAACTGTCCCTGCCTCACTGATAAGGAGCATGAGCTTCTAAAAGAATACAACAGATGCTTCAAGTGTCATCATTTCAATCAGCTGCATGGTGCTAAGGATGATGTTTGTGATTTTCCTGACAGAAATGGCTACCAGAAGATTACTGCTCAGTGTGATGCTGCTGGAAACCCTCCCAGGACTGCTGGAGCCTCAGGCTCCTCTGCTAGAGCTGCTACTGCTGGCTCCTCTGCTAAAGCCTCTGGCTCTTCCTCCAAGACAAAAGCTATTGCCACTGTGACCTCTGCTACTGAGGATGCTCCTTCTTCCTCTGAGGACGAGGTATTCATTGCCACCATTATGCAATCTGCTGCACTTGGAGATGGTTCCTTCTCCAAGAGCAATGTGAGTCATCCTCATATATGCTCTAAGCACTTCACTGCTAAATTTAAGGTGCTCATGCACCATTTAGATTTCGTGTTAACCATTGCTTGCTTGTTTGACAATGGGGCCCACATGGTTTTGATACACCCCGAGACTGCCGATGAACTCCAACTTGAACAAATTGCTTTAAAGAAACCTGAAGAAGTTAGCATTGCCATCAATGACAGTAAAACCAAAAAGATTATGCTCTTGACCCATTATGTTAAATTGACCCTCACTTTGCTTGATAATGCATGGACTTCAAAAATTGTATATGCTGTAATTGCTCCCAGTCTTTGTATGCCTATTATCCTTGGACTTCCATTTTTGGAATGCAATAATATTGTTACAGACCATGCTGGTCGCTCTTGCATTGACAAGGTGTCTGGTTATAATCTCCTGCACCCTCAGCCTGTGTCTCCTCATCCTCCCCCCAGAATGAAAGCTACTGAGCAGATAAAGTTTACCAAAAATGCGAAAAAGTTGATGCATGATGAGCTTACCATGGTCTGCAGACAATGAATTTTAGATAAGAAATTGACTTTTGAAAACATTAAAGATATTGATGTTGTGGTGTCCATCCGCGACACTATTGAACTGATTGCTACATGTGAGCACTTGAGTAAATTAAGTGCTAAAGTAAAAAAAAAATTCAAACATGTTTTCGAACCCATTCCACATATTGATAGTCTGCCTAATGATTACCTTGCAAGAATTAATCTTAAAGACACAGAGAAAGCTATCTCTAACTGCTCCTACCCTTGTCCCAGAAAGTACAAAGAGGCTTTCCAAACTTTGATTGGTCAACACTTGGAGGCTGGCTGTATTAGGGCATATTCTTCATCACACACTTCTCCTTGCTTTATTATCCCTAAGGCTGACCCAACTGCACTTCCTTGCTGGGTAAATGACTATAGACAATTAAATTCCAATACTGTTGTTAACAACCATCCCCTTCCTTGAGTTGATGATATATTAAACAACTGTACTAAAGGTGTCATCTGGTCTACAATTGACATGACAAATTCCTTTTTTCAGATGCAAATGCACCCTGACAATGTGCATTTGACTGCTGTCAACATGCCTTTTGGTCTCTTTGAATGGCTCATTATGCCAATGGGCTTACAGAATGCTCCCGCCATTCACCAAAGGTGTGTTTCTGCTGCTTTACATACTCACATTGGAGTACACTGCCATATTTACCTTGATGACATTGTGATTTGGTCCAATTCTGTGGAACAGCACAAAAAAGATGTTCACCTTGTGCTGGCTGCACTGCAATCTGCTCAGTTGTACATCAATGAAAAGAAATGTAACTTCTTTCAAACAGGAATCAGATTCCTCAGTCACAAGGTTTCTACTCAAGGGATTGAAGCTGATGCCAAAAAAGCTGACACTATTTTTGCTTGGCCTTGCCCAACTTCATCCACTGAGGTCTGCTCTTTTATTGGACTTGTCTGCTACCTTGCTGCATTCCTACTGAGACTTGTGGAACACACCATTGTCCTTGGGACCTCATAACAAAGGAGGCTGATCAATGATTTCCAAAATGGACTACTGCTCATGAAGAGGCCTTTGAAGATATCAAAAAGCTTATTGTTTCCAGGGATTGCTTGACAACTATTGACCATGCTATGATGCCAGAGAACAAGATCTATGTCACTACAGATGCAAGTGACAAAGGTACTGGCACTGTACTCATGTTTGGGCCCTCTTGGGAAACTGTGTGCCCAGTGGCTTTCAAATTGATGTCACTTAAAGGTGCGCAATTGAATTACCCCATTCATAAGAAGGAATTGCTCACAGTTATCAGGGCTTTAATAAAGTGGCATGTTGACCTCCTCAGCATGCCCTTTTTTGTGTACACAGACCACAAGACTCTGGAAAACTTCAGTGTTCAGAGGGATCTTTCATGGCATCAAGCTCAGTGGATGAAGTTGATGTCCCAGTATGATGCGAAGATTGTCTACATAAAAGGGGAAGATAACACAGTTGCTGATGCTCTTTTGTGTGTTATGTCTTCCTCCTCTACTCTTGCACTCACTGAAGCTTCTGCTGCACACCCCTATAGTCATTGTCCTTCCAATGAGGATGATATGATTGCTTCTATCTCCTCTTCAAACTCTGCACCTGCCTGGGAGATCACCTGTTCCCTTTCAGATGTCAAATGTTCAAAAGATCCCCTGATAATCAATATTTGTGCTACATTCTCTATCTCTTCTGACAAGTCTTTACTCAACAAAATTTGTGCTGGTTATATGACTGACAAGTGGATCAACACCCTTACCAATGCTAAAGATGGCATGCCTGGCATCCAACATGTAAATGGTCTCTGGTACATTGGTCACTGACTGGTTATTCCCCATACAGGTAATATTTGGGAAATGCTGTTTCATACTGCTCATGATGTGCTTGGCCATTTTGGGTTTGACAAAACCTATGCAGCACTATGGGATTCTTATTACTGGCCCAATATGCATCATGACCTGGAGTCTTCTTATGTTCCTGGATGTGTCAAGTGTCAATGGAACAAGTCATTGACCACCAAACCTTTTGGACCTTTGCATCCTCTGCCTATACCAGATGGCAGATGTGACTCTGTGGCAATTGATTTTGTTGGTCCCCTGCCTGAGGATGAAGGTTTTGACATGATTGTCACTTTTACTGATCATCTTGGCTCAGATGTTCATATTATTCCTTGTAGCACAAACCAGACAGCTGAAGAATTCACTGTCATCTTTTTCAACAACTGGTACTGTGAGAATGGTTTGCCATTGGATATCATTTCTGACTGCAATAACCTTTTCATTTCTCATTTCTGGAAAGCCTTGCATGTACTGACTGGTGTTAAAATGAAGATGTTGATGGCTTTTCATCTGCAATCTGATGGTTCTAGTGAATGAACCAACAAAACTGTCAATCAAATGCTCCACTACCATGTTGAAAGAAATCAGCTAGGCTGGGTCAAATCCCTCCCTGTCATCCATTTCAACATCATGAACACTGTTAACAAGTCAACCAGCTTTTCCCCCTTTCAGCTTCACATGGGCTGAAGCCCTTGAGTCTTACCTCCCATTCTTCCTAGGGAAGAGCTTATCATCATGCCCAAAGAAGAGAGAGCTTGGAAAGTGATCAAAGACCTTGAAGTTTTGTCAATGGAAGCACAGGATAGCCTCCTGAAGGCTAAGATTCCTCAATCATCTCAGGCTAATAAGTCCTGTTCACTCACCTTTCCTTTTCAAATAGGTGGATGTGTCAAGCTTTCCACCTTACACTGTCAAGAGAATTTCAAGAAAGCCAGCAACAAATGCATTGCCAAATTCATGCCCCATTTCAACAGCCTGTATACAATTGTTGGCATCAACGAAGACCACTCCACAGTCACACTTGATCTCCCCAACTCTCCCAACATCTTCCCAATGTTCCACACCTCTAATGTCATGCCTTATGTGGAGAATGACTCCAGCCTTTTCCCTGGTCACAAGTTTGAGTGTCCTAATCCAGTCATCATTGACAGCAAACAGGAATATTAGGTGCAGGATATTATTGATGAATGCAAATGTGGACATGGTTTTAGATACCTCATTTGTTACCAAGGCTATGGCCCCAAAGAAAACTGCTGGCTTTCTGGAACAGAACTCAAAGATGCTGAAGCACTTGATATCTGGTTGGCCAAACCAATCACAAGATAGGACTTTTGTAGTACTATTTCTCTTTTGTCTTTGGCCAGCTGGTAGCTTTCCCACTGGGTTTTGATGCACCCATGCTGAGCATTGTATGTATTTTCATCTTTTTCTCTGGTTGCAATATTTTTTGGGTATTCTCTTGCTACTGGAGGGGGGAGGGTGTAATCATGGCCACATGATTACACATTGTTGCACCCTATTTACTGATCATGTCAACTACTAATGGCCCCTTAGGGGCTTCCCTGGCTTCCTTCCTTCTGACCACAACCTTCACATACTCTTTCACAAATTGTGCATTTACAAATGTATTTCAAAATATACTTGATTCATATTCATACCCATGAGTTCAGTGTTGCCTAGCCTGTTTTCATAGGCTAGGCTTACATACTTAAGGTTTAAGGCTTAATGAAAATTTTGGGGGTTAATAAGGCCTTAGTTTACAACACTGTTTCTTTATGACTTAATTTGGCCAACACTATCGCTCTCCAGCCAGACCATGATATGGAGCCAACCATGGCAAGAAAATGCATCCATTTTTCCCTTGTCACAGTGTTTGACCCCCTCTATCTTTTTTACTTTCTGCTGATGTGTCTTATTTTGGGTGCAATGATTGCATGTATCATGACACTGATGATCTCCAGTGATGGTAAACACTATGATAGCTAGATTTAATCTTAGCAATGAACAGGGAATAAAGTTGAGATCAATTACTTACATGAAACAGTAATTCATGTGCTCCCAAATAGCTTTAGAAAGTGCATCAGCCCAATCCCATGTGTCCTTTCCTTCCAATTCTGAGATATCCACAAATGTGGCAAACAACTTTACATCCTTCTCCATGAGAATGGTGTCAAGGAAGTCCTGGAGGGATATGTTGCCTAGTTCCTTGTTCAAGTGCTCATCTTCTACTTCTTCCAAATCAGCCAGATTTTCCTTTCCTGCATCCTTGCCCTGCTGCTTCTTCTGCTTCTCTGAACATGCTCAACAAGTTGCTGCAAAACCATCCCTGTGCCATTTGAAGTTCTCACCATTGAGGGCTTTGTGGGCATGGCAGCGCGTGCATTTCCTTATCAGAATATTGACATGAGAGGTGCTCATCCAAAATTAATGTGTCAGGGAGTTTGATAGGCAGGGTCACTGTTAAGTTCTTGATGAAGGGAAGGGTGGAGTGGGCAGAGGAGATCCACGTCAGAGCTACATCAGAGTACATCAGTGTCGGAGTTGGTCTTAGTGTAACATATGTACTTGCATTTGTCAAAAGTGATCACGATTATGTAAGTGACACGTCCATGTGACAACGATGCATCATGTTTAGTTCGGTACTCTTCCATGACCATACATCCATTCGCATCTTCTATGCGCGATGCTATGACTACTCGACGTCAACTCTCATCTGTCAAGAAGAACAGGCTTATCGGTGCTGTTCTCGGCAGTCAAAGTGTCGCACGAGCTGCTCGATTATTTGACATCAAAGACAGCACTGCTTGCAGCATCATGAAAAAATACTATGAGACAGGCAATGCAGAGAACTGGCCGCGTTCTGGGTGTCCACTGAAGCTCACTGAGTATGACAAATGACACATAATTCGAATGGCCAAAAAGGAGCGATGGACACCATTTGCGGAGATTGGGAACCAACTTGGACTTCGGGTGGGGGAGACCACAATTTGTCGCATTCTCAACAAGGTGGGCTTTCATTGGCAGGTAGCTCGAAGGGTGCCCTTTCTCTCTAAGCTTCATATGCACACGCACATGGCCTGGGCTCGGATGTATCGCAAGTGGACATGTCGGAATTGGTCGAAGGTTATTTGGTCTGATGAGGCCTATATTTATGTTGGGGATAATTGAGGACGCGTCTTCGTTACACGTCGCATGGGAGAGGAATATGGCGATGAATGTCTTGTTCCAGTCTTCAAGCAATCGTCTGTGAAGGTGATGGTCTGGGGCTGCATCATGGAAGGTTGGAAGGGTCCATTGGTTGTGCTGGAGTACCCCGGAGGTAAGGGTGGAGGCATGAACATGAAAAGGTACTGCCAGCAGGTGCTGGATGGGGCTCTCAAAGCCTTTTATGCAGAGATGAAGAGAAGAAGGAAAGGTACCATTTGATTCCAGCAAGATAACGCGCCATCCCACACTGCGAAAGCCTCAAAAAAATGGCTATCCCATCATAAGATCCCATTACTGTACCACCCGCCAAATTCTCCCGATCTTTTGCCTATTGAACCTGTCTGGCATGAGCTCAAAAAATTAGTATGAGCAAGGCCACATCCTCCTACATCTGTGGATGAGCTCAAAGCTGTTGTTCGTCAGGCATGGGATGAACTAGACATTGCTGACATTGACAAGCATATTTTACACATGACTGACTGTGTCGAAGCTATTTTGAGGACCAATGGAGGTCATACATGGTTCTAATTCTTTAGATGTATAGATATAACTCTTCTATGGATGTATGCCTTGTTTGAAGGCAGTAGAGTTCCTTTTCATTTCATAATTGACGAAGTTGTGTTGCCTCCCTGTTGTAAAATGGGAACTGAATTATGTAATCACAATCACTTTTGACAAATGCGAGTAGATGTAGGGTTGAGACTTCAGCTTCAACGTGTGTGTTGCACTCCATTGTCTGGACGTTGTCTCGAATTTCGGAGTCAGATCGGAATGAGAGAGTGGAGTAGAGAGCGTGGATTGATTAATGAACAATATATGAACTGAGGTACCTAATAATAGTTCTAAGGTTTTTATACTATGGAGGAAACTAAGCAGAGACTGTATGTGTACTAGTGAGCAGACAGATGTGTAACACTACTTGGAGTTGACTAGCTATGTGTAATCTAAGTGTCTATGTGTTCCAGGACTTGTAGTACTTTGAGGGGATCATGAGGTCAGAGTTCATATAGTCAGAGATTGGAGTTGGTCAGAGGTGCATATATAACAGTATTTCCCCCTTAGGCTGAACCTTGAGGCCTGTGCATGGGAATGGTCATGTGCTGGTTGGTTTTGGTTGTTTTGAAATTTTCATTCAGTCCTCTCTTCAATATCTTCATTCTACCTCCCCCCTGTCGATATGTCACACACCGATTCTGACTCGGAGGATTTCAAGACCTCGAAGACCTTGAAGCACAGGAGCAGAAATTCGCGCTCCAGAGGGAAGAGCTTTGTTGGAAGCGAGAACGGATGGAGCAGAGGTGACGGGAGGCAGAAGAGCATGCAGAGGCAGAATGGGCAGCAGAGGAAGCATGGAAGGTGGCTGAGGCAGAGGAGGCAGCAGAGGCAGAGAAGGCGGCCAAGGCAGAGCAGAGTAAAACCATGAAGGGAAAGAAGAAGGCACAGCCAAAGGAGAAGGCAGCTGCAATGCAGCAGAAGGTGGTCACGATGTGGGAGTTGGCCGGAGTGTATGAGGCGGTGGTAGGAGTCATCTGCATTTGGTGCGTGCAGGCAGGGGTGAAGTGCCTATGGCCAAGGTAAGTCCCATTTTTAATTTTTCTTTGTTAGGATTTAATTTTTGACTTGTGATTTGTTTTTAGGGAGGGTACCAGCAAGGCAGCATTGTGCAAGCACTGCCAAGTGCAGTGCAAGGGTTGCAAGATCGGCAGAGGAGCTGCGAGGTTGGAGGGTCAAACAGAGTTGGAGGTATGACCAGCCAAGGCGATGGGGGTGGCAAAGCCCAAGCCCAAGACAATGGCGGAGGCGCAGAAAGGGCCGGGTATTGAGCACATTGCTCGATACCTGAGGGAGATCCGGGATTTGTTGGAAGACATGTCCTGGATTCAAGATCCCCCATATGCACCATCGGAGTACATACCGTCAGACCAGGAGGGAATCAATGTGGAGGCAGAGTACTTGAACGAGAGGTATGAGAGGGTCATGGTGGACTTAGACGCAGGGAAGAAGGTTGAGGTGGACAAGTCGGAGGAGTCGGAGGATGAGGTAGTCAGAGCAGTGATGGGTGAATAGGAGGAGGAGAGGTCAGATGTGGAAATGAGGAGTGAGAGCAAGGGAGAGGTTAGGGTGTTGAAGAGGAAAAGGGACAAGTCATCGGATTCAGAGGAGGATTCAGAGGAGGACAAGGATGAGGATGATGGAGGATTGGAAGGAATGAGGATGTACAAGGCACCAGCAAAGCGTGCTCATCAATAGATAGTAGTTTTTGTAGAGGTTTTTTTTTTTTTTTTCTTTTCTTTTTTCCTATATACTTGTTTTTCTTGTTAATGATGTTTTTTGGTGAATCGTAAGCTAAGTGAGAGATGAAAGAGGTCCGGGTTTGTCAGGGTAAGCAGAGTGAAAGTCGGAGATGAGGTCGGGTGTGTGTTCGAGTTCAGTAGCTGGGAGCCAGGATTGTTCTTCATCAGTGCCTTCATAACCTAACCAGCAAACCAAGTACAATAGTTTGCACTTGCATCATTGATCAAGCTTGGAGTCGAGGACTTCAGTGATTTCATATTCAATTTCACCTTCGACTTCAACAGGCAGAGGTGGAGATTGAGTCCAATTCGGAATATCATTCAGAGTAAATGGTTCCAGCATAGAAATGTGGTAAACGGGGTGAACACCGTGCATGGAGTCAGGAAGTCATAAAGTAAAAGAGTGTGTGCCGGCTTTGGTGATGATATCAAAAGGACCATAATATTTTTCAGAGAGTTTCTTGGAGGGATGTGTGGTGCAGAAGAACTTTGCTTTGATGAATGCTTGCTGTCTGACTTGGAAGTCAGGGGGTGGATAGGGAATGGCATGGGTTTGGCCAACCCGCTGGGTCAGACAGGTGGGTCTCAGCGGGTAGGGGTATGGGTCAGGCAGGGGTACCCGCAACCCATGGCATGTACCTGGCATGATATCTTATGTAACTTGAGCTGTACAGTTTCAATGCCACTGTTTTGGCCACAACAGCACGAGATCTCCTCACAAAATTAAAAAAAGGGCTGCACATGTTTGCTCACACGCTTCTTCTCATGTCGAAGCCTGATGAAAAGGCTAATTCTAAAGGTGACGAGCCTGAGCCAAAGGTGCAGGGCCAGGCTACATGCTCTGGCCATGTCCCATCTGCTTCGCGAACCACTTACCTGGCTGTCAAGTCCATTCTCAACAGGAAAAGCAAGAAGAAAAACATTATTCTTTCAGATGATGATGCTTCCAAGGTACGAGAATTGTCTTCAAGCACACAGAATAATATTAACCTATATTAGTAACAGGAGGCACCACCAAAGAAGAAACAAAAGAAGCTCACCAACGTGATCAAGAAGGCAGCTTTGAAACTCTCTCTAACCAAAAGAAAGAAGGCATCAGATGATGAGGTCAGCATCTATTCTTAAGAAGTCAACAAACTTACTGATGTATGGTTCAGAAATCATTATCCGACAAGTTGTCAACTTCAGACAAGGCTTTAGAGCCAGCCGCTTGTCAACCTTCTGTCATTGAGGTTGATGACGATGAGGTGGACAATGTCAACCCGTTGAGTGATGAAGAGGTTGCTGAGGCTGAAAAGGCAAAGGGTGGTAAGTGAGGGACAAAGAGAAAGAAATCCGATACTCAAGATGAGACAGCCGAGGAGCAACTTGGTATTTTCTTGCATTTGAGACCTAAAGAAGTGCTGATTATTCTCTCAGAATGCATGATGAAAGAATGGAGCTCACCTGTTTATGCCTTTTTCCATCCCATCCCTGACATTATCACCAATGATAAGGGTCGGCATTGGCACATGTTCAAATGCTTTGCGAAAAGCTGCCATAGAACAATTGGTAGGTGCCTCGAGACTTCAGATGCCAGTTCCACAGGAAGCATGCAAAAGCATGCCAAAAAGTGTTGGAAGGATGCCTATACAAAGGCCATTGCTGCTGGTGATCTTCATGGTGCACGAGCAGTTCTTGCTGGCGATGAGCACCCCAGAGATGCTCAGTCTCTCCCTAAGTCATTTTGGGTGAAAGGAAAAGAGCAGCTTCTCTTTTCACATCGGCAACATACTAAGTCACAGACATGGTGGGTACTGATGAAAAGTGCTTGATTGCTTGCATGTTGATCTTCTTCAAAGGGCCGAAATCATATGCTGGGTCACCAAAAGCTTTAGGCCATTCTCAGTAGTCATGGATCGAGGTTTCAAAACACTTATGAAGACCGGGAGACCTGAGTACTATCTACCCTCACCTTCAATGGTCTCACGAGATGTCAAGGTTGTATTTGCAAGGTCTTGTCAATGGATTGCATCAATGCTACAGGTAAGTTAGCTTCTTGAGCCCATGGAAAATGAGCTGACATACCAAACCAGAAATATGATGGTAAACTTCACTTCACTACCAATGCGTGGACCTCCCCAAATCACCGAGCTTACATTGCTGTCACCGTCCATTTTGAGCACAAAGGTGAACCAATGTCGATGATTCTTGATGTCATTGAGGTCGCAAAGTCTCACACCAGTGAGAATCTTGCTGAAGCATTTGCTGATATCATCAGAGAGTTTGGTCTAGAAACAAAGGTACATTAGTTGCTTTCCTCCAGAATAAAATACTAATCACTTACCAAGATCATGAGCCTGACTTGCGATAATGCCACAAACAATGATAAAATGTGTTGGGAGCTTCAGTTTATGATACCTTTTCAGACTGCCAACCATACATGCTGCTTTCTCCATGTCAACAATCTCATGGCACAATCCTTTATTCAACAGTTCAACCCACCTAAGAAACCTAAAGACAAAGATGGAAACTTTGTCATCGATCCCACTGATCCTGATTATGCACTGGTCCAACTCACTGGCGACATTGATGCTGAAGAACGACAAGTACACAAAACCTTGCTAGATCACTCATTGGATGATGAGGTAGAGGAGGACGACAACAATGATGGTTGGGCCGATGAAATCACTGCATTGTCAGAGGCCCAGCGTCGCGATATCGAAGCTGATCTGAGGCCTGTGAGAATGTTGTTAGTCAAAGTGAGAGCAGTGTCTCATTGCAATAGAGAAGGAAACTGACCTCGAGATAGATATGAAAGCTTGCTTTTAAGACCATTCATTTGACCACAAAAATCCTTCTGGCTTGGAAGGAGTGTCTCGAGGAGCTAGATCTTGAAATTCAGTTAATACCACGAGACGTTCGAACACGATGGAACTCAACTTATGACATGCTGAAGTTTGTCCTGGAACACAAGAAAGCATATCAGCACTTCACAGCTGATGGTAGCAATGACCTTTGTGACCACGAATTGAGCAGGGAGGAGTGGAAGATGGTCAATGAGCTTTGCAAAATCCTCGAGGTAAGTGGCTGGGTTCGCTTATATAATCTACTTGCCTAATTTGTGCATTGTTCAACATGGGCTTGCACGTCTGTTGTCGTTCCTCTCAACACCATCCAATCCTGCTCACCCACCCTGTTTGCTTGCTTCTATGCTTGTCTGCTGCTCATGGATCTCTCCAGATAGTGCATGAAGGATGCCACCCTGTTTTTCTCGAGGTCTAACACCAATATCGCCAATGTAATCCCAGTTATGGACGTCATCAGTGATACCTTGACCAAAGCCACAATCAACATCGATCTCTCACCTGCTATTCATACTGCTGCTGGAAATGTGAAGATAACACTCAATAAATACTACTCTAGAACTGACGATGCCGAGACTTATTGAATTGCAATGAGTAAGTTCTTTTTTGTCACGCTACCTTTCCAGCTTACACTAATCAATATTTTTGCAGTACTACATCCTCAATACAAAGTCCGGTACTTCTTCAATGCTGAATGGGAGCTTGAGTGGATTCAGGAAGCTGAACACTTGTGCAAGATGACCTGGGAGAAGGACTACAAACCAAAGGCAATCAGGGAGAGTGAGAGCGCGGCTTTGCCAGAAGTGTCTGTGGTGAGTAAATTCTTTCATTTGTGACATGTGAAGTCCCATTAAACTATTACTTTCTAGTCCTCTGCCGCTGATAATGAAGGCCCCAAGTGCAACATGTTTGATAGGCTACTCAAGCCTTCAAAACCTAATGTTGATACTGTCCGTGATGAACTCGAACGCTACCTCGAAGCTGATGTCAAGGAGTGTGCCGACCCACTTGCATGGTGGTCAGATCGATGCAAGACATATCCACGACTTTCTCAAATGGCTTTGGATTATCTCACAATTCCTGGTAAGCATAGTTTTTCCTCATTAGTCATACAATGCTAACATATAATTTTAGCTACGTCAGTTGAGGTAGAACATGCTTTTAGTCACGGCCATCTCCTCCTGTCTCACATCCATAATCGCCTTAGTGCTCAGTCTACCTGTGCTGTCCTATGTGTTGGTAGTTGGAGCTGCAATGGTTTTGTCAAGGATGAGGATGTTGAGAAGGCTGCGAAGATGCAGGATGTGATGGGTGACGAAGAAGAGATGCTGGATGGCTGGGACAGTATCTTGTAGGTAACTTAGTGTTGAAAATATGATCTCTTTCATTGGCCGCACATCTTCCCTTAAGAACCACTGGGTATCAGTGGACCTGCAGACCCATGACCCCATGACCCATGGGTTTCCTGGGTATGGGTAAGGTGGGTAAGGGTACGGGTAGGGCTTGAGGTACCCATGGGTTACCCATGCCATTCCCTAGGGGTGGAGTGCATCAGAGGTCAGCGGAGACTTGATAATGCTTTTGTGATTCAGCGATAGTGTTCTTGAGTTCTTTGTGTAATTCGTCTAGATCAACAACAAAATCGTGAGCATGAGCAGAGGCGAGGTTGCATTTGGGGTGGATAGCCATGTTAGGGTGGTAACCTTTATTAGCAAAGAATGGTGAAATACCAGTAGTAGCACTAGGAGCATTGTTGTAAGCAAACTCTGCAAGAGGTAATAGACTTGACCAATTGTCTTGCTGATAGTTGCAATAAATTCAGAGGTATTGCTCTAGTGTCTGATTAGTGCGTTCGTCTGGCCATCACCTTCAGGATGGTATCCGGAAGTAAAATGGAGTTTCATGTCAAGTGCTTTTCCTAAGGATCGGAAGAAGCAGGAGATGAATTCAGGTCCACAGTCAGAGGTGACGTGTTCAGGGATGCCATGCTTGGAGAACACATGAATGATGAAAAGCATGGCAAGGTCTTCAGAGGTGCAAGCGGAGGTGGTCAGAATGAATATAGCTTGCTTGGTGAGTCAGTCAACAATGACTAGGATCGCATCATGTCTGTCGGACATTGGAAGGATTTCGATAAAGTCCATTGATATTGAATTCCAGGGATGTTCGGGGATCGGGAGCTGCTTGAGCAATCCATAGGGTTTGTGTCATTGAGGTTTGGAATGCATACATGTCATACATGATTTGCAATACTTCTTCACAAAGTCTCATAGTCCGGGCCAGGTGTATTCACGAAGGATAAGACTAGTCATCTTATTTTGTCCAGGGTGTCCGGTGAGGATATGATCATGCTTGTGTCGGAGGATGCGGAGTCAGAGGTCAGATGCATCAGGAACGTAGATGCATGATTCATGATGGAGGTAACCATCTGGATCAAGGGACCAGTGTGGTTTTGGTTCCTTCATGTGAGCAAGGTAACCAGGTTGGAGGGTAGTGCAGCAAGGATGTCATGTCGGAGTAGGTCGGAGTCCATGAGGGATACTGCACGGAGGGTGGGTTCAAAGAGTTGAGTGGCACAGAGGGATGCAGAGAGTTGTTCTTGGGTGAAAATAGGTCAGAAGTTGCTTGGGTTAATGCTTGCATAGTTGCTATTTCCCCCTTTGGGATAGATGTCCCATCATCTAGTTAAAGAGTCAGGTTTCATACCGAGATGTCCAGGGCAGAAGCGGATGACGAGGTTGAATTGGCAGAGATATTCGGACCAGCAGGCTTGTCAGTGAGTGAGAACTTTGGTAGTTGTGAAATACATTAGATTCTTGTGATCAGTGATGACATCGATCAGAGTGGCGGAGCCTTCCAGATAATGTTGCCATACTTTAAATGCATCGAAGATTGCTAGTAGTTCTTTGTCATGGGTGTCATAGTTGATTTCAGGACCTGTGAAAGTTCATGAGTGAAACACAACAGGGTGAATCTCATTGTCGGAGGTGCAGATGGAGAGGATCACTCCAAGCGTGTAGTCGGAGGCATCTGTTTCCACAATAATCGGATGGTCGGGAACCCAGTGAGTAAGTATCGGAGCAGTTGTAAACGCTTTCTTGAGCTTGTTGAAGGCTTTTCGAGCAGCGTCGTTGAATTGCCAAGGGGTTCCTTTCCTAGTGAGTCAGGTGAGCAGAACAACAATGTCAGAGTAGTCAGAGATAAATCGTTGGTAGAAATTTGCAAACCTAAGAAGGATTGAACATCCTTAATCTTCTTGGGTTCAGGCCAATCTTGGATAGTCTTGATCTTGCTTTCATCCATCTTGAGGCCTTCTGGTGAAAGAATGAATCCAAGGTAATTAACCATGTTCATAGAGAAATTGCATTTGTCAGAGCGGGCATACAGACTGTGTTGTCAGAGACATCAGAGGACTTCACGAACGTGTTCCTTATGCTGGGTAGGATCATCAGAGTAGATCAGGATGTCGTTGAGGTAAACGATGACAGACACATCTAATAAATCACTTAGTATGTCATTCATGAAGCATTGAAAAATGGCAGGCACATTGGACAGTCCAAATGGCATAATGTTCCATTCAAATGATCCATAGCATGTTCGGAATGCTGTTTTCCATTGTCACCTTCTGCTATGGGACTAGGTGATAGGCATGTCGGAGGTCGATAGCTGTATAGATGCATGCCTTACCAGCAGTGGACAGGAGGTCGGAGATGAGCAGAAGCAGATATTGGTCTTTCTTCGTGATCTTGTTTAATCCTCTAAAATCGACGCAAAGTCATAGTGATCCATCCTTTTTGTGAAGAAAAGGATTGGAGCGCCATGCGGAGAGGTTGAAGGTTGAATGAAACTGATTCGGAGGTGCTCATCATAAATTCTCGGAGGGATTGAAGTTCGGATTGTGAAAGGGAGTACATATTTCCAACAGGAGGGGAAGTGCCAGGTTTGAGATTGATCTTGAGGTCGTAAGGTCGATGGGGTGCGAGCGTGTCAGCTTTAGATTTACTGAAGACATCCGCAAAGTCATGGTATTCAGGAGGAATACTAGACAGATCAGGTGCTTCATCGGAGATGGAAGTGGCATGAGCAGAGATGGCAGGATCGGAGAGGTGAACTGTGAAACTTTGAGTGCCAGGTAACTTGCATGCTCTTGCGAAAGCAGCTGCATTGATTAGCGAGATGCGAGGTGCATCAGAAGATGCTACAGAGGTCGGAGGGTCAGAGGTGTAACCATAGGAGTTCGGAGGAAGCGAGGGGTCAGAGGTTCCAATAATGGAGGTGTAGGCAGCAGAGCTGGCCTATGGGATGACGTCGGAGCCGGGTTGTCAAGTAGTTTGGAATGGAAGTCGATATGGCCCAATTTCCAGTCAATCAATGGATTGTAGCAGAAGAGCCAGTTATATCCTAGAACCAGAACACAGGAGGAGTCCAGTGAGGTTATGAAAAAGTCAATGGTAATAGTTTCACAGAGGGAAATGTAATCAGAATGGAGAGGGTTTCAGTAATCATGTTGCCGTAGGAGCCATCAATCAGTTTGAGCTTAACCGGATCAATCGGAGAAGGGAGTAAATTATTAGAATGGATAAAAAGGGTATCAACAAAACAATGGCTAGAGCCAGAGTCAATTAACATTAGTGACTTAAGGTCGGGTCGGAGCAGAGATGTTAATGAGAGTCAGAGAGAGTCGGGGTCAGAAAGAGCGGATGCATTGAGCCTTACTTCCTTCATATGCACACAGCCAGTGTCAACACGATCCCCAGTGTGTGCGAAGGGATGAGGACCACTGACTATTTTTTTGAATCCTCAGTGCTGGGATTCGAAACTTTGGCGGCATGTGCTTTTGCCTTGGAGGAGAGGAAGTGGACTTCGGACACTCACTAGCTCGGTGTCCAAGTGATCCACAGAAGAGGCAGAGATTGTTGTCGAAGCAGTGTTTGCATTCTTCGGCGGTCAGCTTGCCATCCTTGCAAGTTTGTCAGAGATGGAGTTGGAGGTTTTCGAGCCGGAGGAGTTGCCCAAGTTGTTCTTGCAGTAGGAAGAGGATTGCGAGGATTATTGTTGTTGTTGTTGTTATTGCCTGGTTGTGGTTTGAATGTTTGTCAGAGGACTTGTCAGAGGTATGATCGATGGTTTGTCAGAGGACCTTTGTGCATTCTTGTCCTGTCATGGCTTCTCACAGATGCATTCCCAGTAACAAGTGTCGATATCCTGGGCAAGCTCTCGAAGGTCTTCGAGAGTTTGTGGCTTGCCACAGCTAGCCATAATGTCCTTGATGCATTCCCCAGACTGGAGTAGTAGTGGTGTCGGAGAGCGATGCTGTCCCAGTGTGAGCAAATAGACAAGTGCTTGAACTCACATTGTACTTGATGATCCTTTGGTTCTTAGGCATCTTCAAGTTTTCGAGGGCTACAGCGGCATCGGAGGTCAGATTGAATGGACCAAATTCGGATTTCAGCATGCCAATAAAGGCTTGCCAGTCATCCATCCATGGTTCAATAGTTGTTGAGTCCAGTATTGCGGCTCAAAAAATTCCATCGCAAGGCCATGAAGATAGAGAGGGTGAACGTAACCTTGTCTTCATCGCGGTGTAGGCACGGTTGTTTTGGAAGTAAAGGTTACACTGTAAAATAAAACCATTGAGTTTCCGGGTGTCAGAGCCATTGAAGGTGTCGGGCTCATGGGCTTTGGTCTTGGTAACCTTAGGGCTATCGCGACGCCTGAGCTCTTTGGTCATGAGCATCATGGCTTCAGCGAGATTTGGAGTGGGGTCGTGGTCAGAGTTGTGATCAGAATGATCAGAGTGATCAGAGTGGTGGGGTCAAAATTGTTGCCATCATCGTGGGGTCGGTTCACCACCAGGGGAACCAGGGCAGGAGGTGGCAATGGGTTGGGACTGGTTTTTCTCATTGATGAGGGTCCCGAGGGTAAGGGAGTCAGAGTGCTGAGGCTGGACAGAGGTTGTGTGTTTGGATGGTCAGGGTAGTCTCTGACATTCTGAATCACGATGGTGTGGGATTCATTTTGTCCAGCTGCACAGGAGTTGGCAGTAGTACGGGATGTTGTGGTGGGCATAGTCAGGAGTCCAGAAGCAGTATGAGTTCATATATACTGTTAAGTTCTTGATGAAGGGAAGGGCAGAGTGGGCAGAGGAGATCCACATTGGAGCTACATCAGAGTACATCGGTGTCAGAGTTGGTCTTAGTGTAATGTATGTAAATGTAGGGTTGAGACTTCAGCTTCAACGTGTGTGTTGCACTCCATTGTCTGGACGTTGTCTCGAATTTCGGAGTCAGATCGAATGAGAGAGTGGAGTAGAGAGCGTGGATTGATTAATGAACAAATATACGAACTGAGGTACCTAATAATAGTTCTAAGGTTTTTATACTATGGAGGAAACTAAGCAGAGACCATACATGTACTAGTGAGCAGGCAGATGTGTAAGTTATTCTGTGCTACTCGAGTTGACTAGCTACATGTAATCTAAGTGTCTACATGTTCCGGGACTTGTAGTACTTCGAGGGGATCATGAGGTCAGAGTTCTATAGTCAGAGATCGGAGTTGGTCGGAGGCG
>JADNYJ010000195.1:0-69242 GCA_015501075.1 Gymnopilus junonius
GACGCGGTCAGCTGCTCACTCCCGCATCCATGATCCAACTTGTACCATGCCTGCTCATCTTTTTCTTTGATGTCTAATTTTCATAAACCAATTGCTGACATGCTTTCTTTCCACTTCTCTACAGGTATCTCGTCGGAAGGCTACAAAGGAAAAGGCTTCGTTCAATCCAAGTAGATATTTTGAATATGACATTACCAAACTCACCTTACCTTGCCTCTCTTTTCGCCAACGAAACAAATACTCTATTATACATACCAACTCCGTGCTCTGCTCCTCCCCATTGCTCAACCTAGTGCGATGGTTCGGGCAAAAAGCTATGTCTTCTAGAATAATTCAAACGATGTTGTCTTTATGTATGCTCCAAGTCAAAGCTGTCGTATTCATCGTCATTACTTCCCTGCAACCTCGGTTGTGGCTGATGGACAGAACAGGATATGGTTTAAGGTGTAGGCTTCAAGTTTGGTATCCCTGGCTGTATCACAGACCATCTCTGCTCATTTTCGGCCGGAGTTCATCTTGGGGACTTAATGTTGCTATACATTTCCTCACAAGATTTCCATTGAGGATGTACCCCCCATGTCATTTGTTTCCGGTATGATTATCGCTCTCCTGAGTATGGGAGTGTTGTTTGAGTTGCCCTGCATAATTACTAGTGGAAGTTCAGTGTGGCCTTGACGGCTGTGGGTACTGAACGCACTGACAAGTGGGTGGTCATTTCGACAGAAATTTTTGGCGAATGAATCAGGTTAGGCTCCACAACTAATTACGCTTGCAAAACGAGGGCGATGGCGTCCAAATGACGTCCATAGGAGATCTTATCTTATCTTGAAGGCTCGGCAAATCCTGGCATCGGCTAAAGGTTGGCCTGTTGCTTCCACCTACATCTTTCAAGCTCGAGCTTGAAGACTTGCAGCGCTCTCTTCCAGGAACCGAGAAAACTTTGTTACTTCATCAAGTCATTTTCCGGCAAAATCTTCCATTAGGTCGACCAACAGCGAACTTCACGTATGGTGTAAAAATAATTCTTTTAACATTTAGGTATACTAACACGCTTCCTTACGCGCATGCTTGCATTAGGTTTCTTCCCTAAGACTCTGCTACTCTCTAGCTTTCCTTTATTTCTTCAAATTCCAACACGGTCTTTATGGCGGGAAATAACGTCAAGAAAGGACTTATTTTGACAGGCTCCAATGCTACACAAAAAAACTCCGACGCTTTTTCTCAAGGCGATATTCGCTGAGTTCACATTTTTTTAAAAGGACCAAGCTGTAATTGTTTCAACGTCCTCGCGGTGTCTTTTCAAATCAATCCTATCTTACCGGGATCCCGACTCGACCTGCCCTTTCGCTGACACCTACCGGCACGCCCCTTAGGCTTTCAATCAGGACACACACACAAAGTAGATATTCTTGCCCACAATGTCTCTATTGCAGGTAAGTCTTGGTCCAAATTCATTCTTTTTAAAAGAAGTCGCTGATAATCCTCTCTTAATCTACTTTTCTCTCCAGAAGTGACGCGTTTCCGATCTCATTTTGGCCAGATGGTACGGAAAATAGGCGCCTTCAGCAATGCCTCTATGATCAACTGCACACAATGGTCCGAAATGTGTCGATATCCTTGAGTCCTCGTGTTCTACACGCTTCCCGTCTGCAGCGCCTCGATAGGTGGTGGGAAGGACGGCCGATACTTGGTTATCTTCGCCTTCCATGGCTTCATCCCACAGCACTCCCTCAGGCTCTGCAAAGTCACCTCGATCTCCATCAGATCGGACGTCGCGACGACCTGCCCCGGTGGCTGGACCCAGCAGTACTACGAGGTGCGATCAATCATTATTTTCGGGCGCGTTGATCAATGCTTAATGCCAATAAATGCGTAGGAGGATGGAGAAAGCGACACCCACCAAGGACGATCACGACATTTCTGGCGTTGCTTCTGGCTTTGCCCAAGATTTTGGACAGGCTGATATCCGTAAGACGCTCTGTGTATTGTGTTTGCTCTGATTAACTCATGGGTGTTGTGGTCTCCCAAATACAAGATTCTGGCAATGGTGGCGCTGGTGCAGGCAGCAGAGGAGGCGATGTTGGCTCGCATAACGCGACCAGCAGGCATAACAACACGGATATGTCCAATCACCTTCATATACACATGCCTCCGCCGATTCAAGCCCATGATGAAATGTATGATGAGAGAAACCGGCAACTAGGGCTAGAACGTTCGGATGTACGGCGGAATGCTAATGATCATTTACCTCAAGTTGTAGGCAACATACAGGCACGGACTGTATCCAATATTAATCCTCTTCAAGTCCAATCTCCTCCCATTGGTCGTGATTTGCCCCTCCTCCAAGACCCGCGTCAATATCCATCCGGTTCTAATGTCACGAATCATGACCCTGGACATGCCAACAATAACCCAGGTGGGAATGATTATTGCACTGCGGGCGGAAATATTTTTGTAAACAATTACTTTCAAAGCCCTAGTAATCTCTTCTTTTTTTAAGCTTTTGAACAATAATGATGTCGACTTCAGGAGATAGTATCCCCGTTCCTCTGAATCCACCACCCACACAGGTTTCTGTAGTCCTTTGCATTACCGTTCACACTGCTCCTCATTCGATCTCCTCCTCCAGCGATCAATATCAGAATCGTCGGCACCAACACCTAGTAAGTTGTCATATTCAATGGTCGTAATATAGTTTTGATCCCGAGATTTGGAATATAAGGAAATCTTTCAACGACATCCAAAGTTCTGTCACCTCAACTTCAAAAGATGCGAAGAATAAATCCAGCACTAAAAACAAAACAGTTGAGTACTATAGTGAGGATGGTCTTATCTTATCGCAGCCGTGATATGTTGACGTTCTCCAGCGTTGGATGATTTGCCAGCCAATGCAATGCCCAAGAATATTGATAGAGTCTCGTCGGAATCTCCATTCGTCAACGTAAGTTCTACATTTCACGCCTTGAAAGTCGCGTGGCCACTTAATTACTGTCGCATTTTCTGTGGTGAAGGCCCTGAAGCCGATTGGAGATCCAATGTCAACATGTCTCCTCCAATCAGGTCAAGTAGCAGCGCGGGTCCTAATACAAAAACAAAACAGGAAGGAGGTGTTCTGAGTACTCCAAAGGCTCCTGGTATGTCCTTCTTCGTCAAGTTCTCACTACTGTCACTAACGTCCAATCAAGATCGTTCACTATCAAAACCTTCTGAAGTTCCGAGCGCTTACATCAACCAAAATAAGGGCAGATCTGTTGACCAGCCAACTCCTCCCCCATCACTTGTTCGCGACAAAGGGAAAGGCCGACAGAAGGATGCAAATCCTATCCCATCCCGAGGGCAGACGAATACAGTGGATGTAAAATCTTTCAAAATGAGGGAACGGACTCCGGATCCTCTTTGTATACCAGGTGAGCATCTTACGGTCAAAAAATTCGACTTTACTTGACTTCATTGCAGAGCCTTCTCCTTACACTCAGGGAATACAACTATCTTTTGCTCCTTCGTCAACGAAGGTATATTCTCTAGATCTTAAGTGATGGACAAGGTTCTTATACCACTAAATTATCTAGGTCCCGTATGCAGGTCCAACACCACTTACAACTGATACTGACACAATTCCCCCGCGAAAGCCACTAGGTACTATACTTAAATTCATGCTGAATGATATTAATGTGCACTATGCAGGATATCCGTCTTTAAAGGAAATTTACTGGCGTAAACGGTGGTCAGGCGAGTGATATGTTCTCAGTCGAGCTTAAACTACTTTTGACATTATCTGAAGTGGATCCTGCATCGTGGCATTGAGGATCATATACCCGCCTTCATGAGTCTGCGTTTCATAGATCGCAGTCCAAGTGTTATTCCGCTTTGGTATCCGCAGCCATTCCTCACCAATGTCAATGGACAAAAAAGGGGCATCGAAGTTGGTGATATCGTCTACGTCAACGATTCTGGACATATCCACGTGCTTTTTAATATTTTCGTTCCTTCAAGGACAACCTTGATGAAGGAACCGACCCTCCTCCAGAGTATTACTACCGACACTTAGACATCGATTCAGTCAGAGAAAAACCTGCGCACCATGAAATTCAAAGTAGGAAGTGCTTTTTCACTGATGGCATTCTCTCTTCGACAATAGAGAAGACGAAACATGATGGGGTTGAGTAAGCGACCTTTTTTGTCTCGCGTGTCCAACTGTTCTCAACGTCTCGTGTCACTTCTTCCCATTATCACAGGAGATATCGTTTTGAGGCCGGTAAAGGAGCCACAAATGAGGGAATCATCATTCTGCCACACGGCGCAATAAGATCCTTCATTCCTGTTTCATTTTTTGGTGAAAATCCAGTAAAGGAATTTTTCTCCAGTACTCGCCGTCGTGGTATGACCATGTTAAGGCAATGCGCCCGAAAATCGAAAATGGCACCTTACTGCTTATTTCGGAAACGTACTGTACAAAGACATCGGGCGTTGCGACTTTTATATCGAAAAAGCCTATCAGAAAACCTCTTTTTATTGACTTCTACCATGACAAAGGAGCGTCCAAATATTTCTGGGAGAATGCAAACAATTGCTGGATATCAAACATCGGAACCTCATATCCAGAAATGAACGGATCTGTTTCTCAACTACCAAGTTCCCAATGCTTTGGGGTAAAACTGTATTCCCTTTCATTAGATGACAAGACATGGGCAGAGCATTTCGGCCCTCCAAGGTCATCTCCTGCGGACCGAGCATCACCCTCACACGCGGCAAATTTTCCTTCTGACTCTTCAGTGGGGAACAGTAGTACATCTCCCGTTCGTCTTGGATCTATCCTTTCAAAATTGTCACCAAGATCTTGGATGGAGAAAAAGTCTGACCAATTAAAGAATACAGGTAGCGTGCAACAGTTGTCACTTCCGGAAACAGGTCGGTTTCTCCTTGCGATCCAGGACTTGTTTTGACATCTTGTAATGCGCAGGAGAATCCCGCTATTATGACTATCAGCTTCTATGGGTAAATCCACCAACCACGTAGACAAATCGTATAATAGTGATATTTGAGTAATATGGTTATTTAATATAACGAGTTTACCTTGTGAGATATACCCGTCTGTAATTGCTGGTTAAGGCTACTAATTTTTTTTATCGAAATTACGCCTGAATTTAGACCTTTCCGGTGTTAACCTACCTACTTACCTATCTAGATGCGAAAGGCAGCCACCTGGTTTAAATAACGCGTTCATCTGGTTTGCTCCTGTAATTTTGGCTGGGTTAATGAAGGGTCAACTGTAAATACAAAAGGGTTTGTAAATAAGCGGTGAATATAAATTTTTGTGCACGCACTTTGAAGGACTTGAAACTCACTCAAGTTGAAGTTCAACGCGTTCAACTTCGAATGCTTGATGCTGCCCTAAATCCAAATCGGGAAACGTTTTCCCAGCAAGCATCCCACGCTCATGCAGTGGCTCAACTTCGACATTGGACACTGAAAGCTCTCAAACCGTTCCTTCTATTGGCCTTATGACTACTTGAAACTTCCTCGCCGATTGTGTCTGAGTACTCCGGAGGATAGTGCAAGGTGCGATGAAGTCCGATTTTGCTTATGAAGGTGAGAGGGTCTTTTGTGTGGACCTGTAAGTACTTGAACTGACCGTATCTACAGGCCTTCCTGGCTTGGTTCAAGGTGTTTGTCACCTTGCTATGACCCCTTCCTTCGGCGGCCTTCCGCTTACCGTTCAACCCACGCTGAAAACCGCACAGACAGAAGTCCTTCAGCAAGTTTTATCGTGGATAAAGGATCCCCGCCAAACTAATCAAATTCTGTGGGTGTGTGGAGAAACGGCGCCAGGGAGAAAATTTGTTGCCCAAAGTGTTGTCGATGCTTGTAGATCCTCAAAGCAACTGGGAGGCGGCTTCTTTTTCCAGAGCGGGGTGCAGGAATGTGCAGAAGGAATCTATCTCTTCCCCACCATAGCATATCAACTTGCAACGAATATATCTGGTCTTGAAGAATGTATCATGAAGGCACTATATGATCATACTCCTTCAAAAAAACTACCTGACCAATTCCACTCCCTTATTGTTCAACCGATGCAAGGCCTACTTAATCCTTCGTCCGAGGTCTACGTCATTGTCATTGATGGAGTAAACGAGTGTGACGACACAGATAATATGCAGCAGTCTATATTGAGTTGTATTGCGGAATCAGTGGGCTTGAAATTGCCCTTTCGATTCCTCATTACAAGCCGCGACCAGCCTAACATTCGCCAAGCTTTCGATAGCGACAGGTTTCGAGGCATCACTCTCCGAATACATTTAGGAAGCTCAAGTAACATCTACTTGCCGCAGCCTTCGCTTCAATTTTCGGCCACTGGAAAGCCTTTCGCTATCGACAAATCGAAACCGAGGCGCCGTGCGCTGAAGCGACCGTTCCAATTTCCTAGTTATCCCCGAATCGTTACGTTAGGCCAAAGAAATGGACATGACGAGTCGTATTGTCGTTCTCTACTTTCGGCGGGGCACGGTTTTCCGATGTGGAAACCGTCAGGCAACTTGGCAATGCCCGTTGAATTCTTAAGAAGAGGGGTCTCTATCGGTGACGTGGGCATCATTGACACATACGGTTTCTTCAAATTTTATTTCAACATTTTCCTCCCTCCAGATGACCCGATTAACGCAAACCTAGTACCCCGTGAATTTTGTCCAATTGAACCACTTCTACAACCCGACGAGGTAGTGCACGAAGAAGAGTACTTTAAACCTGGCCACATCATTGTAAGTAAAGGTGTTACTATGGAGAAACATTCGAAATGTCCACTGTGAGACTAATCTATTCAACGCAACTGGAACCACAGCTAATGTTACTTTCTGAATCTTAGGGATATCTCTTTCGATTCTACGGAGCTAGATGGTGCTATTCTTATCTTACCGAACGGTGCTTCACGAGAAGATCTTGTATCGACAGAGCGATTCCACGAATATGCTAGAAAAAATGCGCCTCATTGGTACCAATACATCAACCACTATGGTCACACATTCCATGCAAATGGCTCCCTGTTTCTCGTAACTGGGTGCGACAAGGCGAACGACTGGGCTCTGGCTTCCTTTCCTTATCATGCAAAAAGGGCAGGAGAACCACTTAGGCTACAATACACCTGGCAACCTCAGTATGATACTCCGTGGTTTGACCCTGGAACTTGCTGCACCGACTACTACGTTCCGACGAAAAAGTTAGCAGACCATCCTGAGGTGAAGAATCAGTGTGTCTTCCTGCGAGGAATGAGAATTTCGCTTACCCAATCATCTTGGCAAAAGACATTGCCATTTGATGACGATGCAAAGCGACACTACACTTTCATTTTACATACTCCCTCTAAATTTCAACTTTGGCTGAACTCAATTTTTGTCTCTCTTCGTCTTCGTCTGTCAGAGAAGCGGGCCGTTAATATCATTACGCATAGAGATCAGGTAAGCTTTCTTTGCTGGAATGTAGTCTAGGACACTCATGTGTTCACACAGCACATCTTCCATCCCAATTATATTATTTCTCAGATTCTTTTGGCCGAGGTACGTACGGTGCCTGTTGTGAGCTGATGATATTGACTTTGATTTTTCAGTATCCTAATGCTGAGCTGGCACTGGTCAATGACTCTGATTGGTGTCCTCTGGTTGATAACGCAAGTCATTCATTTTACATTCAATTGTGATTCTGTTAAATGGAACGAATATAGAGCCTATGCACAGACACCGACATAAATGAGCTTGTCACGAAAATTCTTCGCGTTAATAAAGTTGCTGAACATAATGGTACGTCTTTTTTCTGGCAATCTTTTTCTGCTCTTCGGATTAATATACGAATACTATTTCATCAGGCATAATAACATTTCTTCCTAAAACAAGCGAGGAGGTTGAAGTGCGTAATTACATTTCCATACGTAAACCTTCTCATGCTTCGTTTTAGGCTCAGAATTCATCGAGAACTTCTGTTAGAAATCTGCTACTTGGCTCTCTTGCCATTGAAAAGTCTACGAGATGGGTGAAAACCGTGCCAATCTACAGCCATGTCAGGTTGTTTGGCTCCCGTCCGTGATACTTTTTCTAGTAATGTTACGTCTAATATGTATTTCAGTACTATATACTTTGATAGATCTTGATGTAGAATGGAAATTGATACTTATCTTGGAAACGAAAGGCAGTGGATGAATTCAATTTTCATTTAAGTATTATATAATGAGATATCGACCTCCGCCACCGTCGGGATCGTAGTTGCAGAGCAAGTTGATCCATCTGCGCCACTGGTACTTTCTAACTCTCCTCATCTGGGCCACACTAAAATTCTCCCTTTATATACATATAGAAGGCGCCCTCAGCTAACACTAACATGGGATGACCACTCCAATTGTCCAGTTATCCTCGCCTTGCTACACTACATCAAAGAAATGGCCATTTAGAATCATATCGTCGTTCGCCACTTTTGTCCGGCCATGGCTTTCCTATGTTCAGTCCTCAGATTACTCATGGGGCTCCCCTTGAGTATCTGGCAGAAGGGGTGAAAATTGGTGACGTTGGCATCATTGATGAATGTGGAGTCTTTTGATTCTACTTCAATATTTTCCTTCCCCCAAATGACATTCTTAATGGTCATACAGTCACCTTCCGATGCTCTGAACAACATGAAGGTTAGAAACCATTCTCTATAATTTGGTGAGTTACTTCCAATGGAAAGGCCATGGTTCTCACCGTCGTCGGATTCTTGGAATACATGTCTAGAAATAATGGTAGCGCCAAACTAAGAACAGTAGCACTGTCAGGTTGGACGTGATTCAACCGCTGTGTAAAAGGTCCGACTTTGAGGTGGTTTTGATGGTTATGTAAGGCAGCTTGCAAGAACTTTCTGCTCGCCTTTTCCCTTTCAATTTGTCCCTGAGAAATTCTTTGCAAATGGAATGGATTTCGGCGGAAATTTACTTACCTCAAAACTATTTCAGCCAGCTCTCCCTCCAGAAAATACTCAAAAATTCTCTTGTCCGATGCTGAGCTAAATAGGCTCAATGACAACATGATGGGGTACTCACTGTTCTTCACTGCCCTTCAGAAGATAGATGATGACAATTGGTCAAACGTGGTCACCTTCAGTTTTCTTCTGCTCAGGGACCAACTGGCTTTCACTAACATGCGTATCAAAGCTAGTCTTACCGAGAAGACCGCGGAAAACTTCTTAACGAGTCCCAACGACGCCGAGCTGGAGCAATGGAAGGTCAGCGTACAGAATGGCATTGAGAATAACGACTGGATGGACCGTACTTTCTGCTTTATGACATTATCTTAATCTATTTACTCGTGACTTCAGAACATTTTCATGAACCATTTGCCAAGTCTGGCACCACCGAGCTGGCACCCCAGTGCTCGGGTGTTCAGACAGTTCAATCGATCCGGAGTAAATAAAAGGTCTGTGATTTGCCCCCCCTCATCAGAATCAAGTTGCACCTTCTTACCATTGTCCGTGGTTAGCAATTTTTCATTCCTGGCAAACGGAATTTGCTGGTACATCTGCTGATTTATTTAGTGCAGCTCATCTTGACGGACAATCCACGGATCATTACGCCCTTTACGTCCCGCATTTACAGTTAGCACTATTTCTACCCATGATCTTTGGTTTCCTAATGCTCCTTGAAAACTTCGTGACTCCAAAGTTAATGAGTCCGTACTATGAGCCCAAGGGAACACCGTACGGTAGGTGGCTTGCCATTATTTGATTATACCTGGTCTTATTGAGCTTTTTGGTATCAGATGACGAAACCATCAAAGCCGCCTCTGCAGAGAGAATAAAGATGCTCAATCCACGTAATCAACCTCTAGCGAGCCCTCTCGTGGTGATATGCTGGGACGAGGCACATTTTCTAACTAATCAGATCAGGCAGTCGTCATGGAACCTGTTTTTCTGAACTACTACGAACCCTTCACGAGATCAGAAGCCTACCCACTACCCATCCTCTCTGTCTTCATATCTGATGCCAGCAAATTCGGTATTTCCTCTCCCGAACCCCGATATTCCTGCTCCTCGTCCAACCCTATGGCTCACCTTCGCATGGATGCCAAAAGCTAACCAGAAGTCATCTAAACAGGGCTGAGATAATAGCCTGTTTTGCCGTACGGCTTGCTCTGGACTTTAAACCTACTTCGTGGACAGGGCGCGAAGTTGAACAGATACAAGTTGAGCGCCGTATGAGACTTTGTGTCGCTGCCTCACCAGGATGCCGTGAAATGGTGACCATATCGGCCTCTGAGCCTCTTCTTGCGGAGGCGGTGTATACAACTACGTGTACTTATCTCGGGATGGATAAGTCACCACATTTCGGTTTACGGCAGAACATGGAGAGAAGAAGCTTAAGAAAGCCTTCGACAACGGTCATATCTGGTTCAACCATTTCGTCAAGGTGCATGATCTTAACATGATGAACCGACAGTATCTTTGCTGCCTCATCAGCCGCGGTGCACCAATCATCTGCGCCAGCAACCAACGTAGGGTCGACATCGTTATCCCAATCTTATTCGGTTATTACTTGAAGCCTGGCTGTGTCTCTGCCTTCCTTATACGAGTGAAGAACGACTCCAGTTTCACTGACAACGTGCGCACCTCGTTGTTTACGCTGATGGATCCGTTCAAGATTGGCTTATTCTCGAAAAGGGACCAAGCCACCTTCCCGATCATCCATATGGTCTTCGCCCTTGCCTCCGAGAACTCAGCTGTTACAAGGCCTCGATCCCGTAACGCAGTTCTGGCTCTCTCGATTCGAATGACATGTACACTGCATACGATATCTGGGTGGCTGGTGCGACCTGCAAGTCTTTTGGCGACATCTCCGAATACAGCAGCAGCGTGTACGCAGGACTTTTGCAACACACATCAATGGCTACGACTTATTTGAGAGGATCAGGCCGTTTTTTTCGAGCAGGAGGAAAGAATGAGTGCTCGTGCCAGACGGAAGACACATCCTGGGGCAGCTACAGGTCAGGAACATTATGAGAATTATGTTTCCTCAGAGACAGCGTTCCAGGTGAAACTGGACGATAGTGGAAAGGTCGAAGATGGTTAAACATGTTGGCCACTTGATTACAAACGGTACTTCCGCTGGACAGCTTCTTAGTGCCGCACGCTAGGAATCTTGCTCGGGGGAAACAATATATTCTATTTGATGACAAGCAGAGCATATTTTCTGCTGAGGACAATAAAAGCCATTGAGAGACAAGAGAAGAAAGTGATTAAAGTATGGCTACATAATGATAAGTCAGGTTCTATCCGAAGTTCCAGCCTTGGGGTATGGGCATCAAGAAGTGAACCGAATTACTCTATCAGGGTACAGAGATGGGTATGAATAAATACGCTGCATGTGAAGGCGTGTCTAGCTGGCGGAAAGATATGCTACAGTTTCGTTGGAACCAAGAAAGTCAGTCGTGGGAGTGGGAGAGAACAGAGGGTAGGACAGGATGGGCGTAGGGTTCGTGAAGGAGGACAGCGAGGTCTAAGGCTACAGATGGATCATATATTGTAGAGAAGATTTTCAATGCGAAAGAGTGTCATGTTTTGTGTTTTGGATAAGGCCGACAGAAGAAAGATTGAAACATAAATATTGTCGGAGGCAAAGACGACCAAATGAATGATGAGGACAGGAAAGATCGCGGGCACAGCTTTAAGAGGCGATAGTTCCAAAGAGGAAGAAAGGAGATACAAGGGCATCAAGTATGCCGAAATCGAGAAGATGATGAACGTTGAAGGTGACTTTGCGAGTGAGGGACAATGACGTGGACCGTGTGGATCATCCAGTCACCTTGTTTCCTGACAAAAAGTTCAAAGCACAATGAAGAGTCGCATCAAGCAACCCCGAAATACACCCCCCGTTGCTGACCGTGCCCAAAATTCGCCTCCGTAACCTGACCACCCGACACATCGCCCATCATGAACGGCTTCGACAAATCGCCATGCATGCCGTACATGCCCCCTGCTGCTCGAACTGTTGCTGAAAGTGTATATGTTGGTCCATATTGAGGGTCTGGTCAACGGAGTACATTCCATTGTCCATCACATGTGGGCCGGGCATAGAGTACATATGCTCTGGGGCGTATTCTTGGATGGACGGATCAATTGCACCAGGAGGTGTGTATACTCCGTTTGAAGTTAAGTATTGCCCATGGTCCGGCTGTGGAGCTGTCACGCTGCCCCAGGATCCATCGGTCGTCGAGGCCGAGCTCTGCGATTGCGAATGCACCAGCGGAGGAACGTCAATGGGAGCAATCATTCCAGACACCAACCCAGCGGCGCCTGAAGAATCTATCGGATCAACTGCAGCCTCAGATGTGGCGGATAACGTCCTGTGATGCCCACCTCCGCCGAACTGTGCAGGAGCATCACTTGAAGTTTTCCCAAATGAGAAATCAGCGAACAACCCAGCAGCAGCGGGGTCAACGTCCGGTAACGGATTGTGATCCTTCTCGACATGCATCGTATCCATGTCCGCATTAAAACCTGGTATCAAGCCATAAGACGGGGTCAAAATTGTTGGAGAAAGGTACGGGCATGGTCCATGATCGCCTGAAGAAAGGACCCGCACTGGGATGCGCGACGTTCGAGAGGTGAGCGAGTAGTCTGCATGCCAAACATTTGAGGTTGAGGATGGAAGAGGCCTTGGGCATCGGGTTGGATTGGGGCATGACTATGCAGCTGTTGCTGTTCCTGCAAGGTTTGCTGTACCTGGGCTGGTGCAGACGACATTCCATGACCAACTTGATGAGGCGGAAAGGAAGCAGCTGAAAATTGGAAAGACATGCGCTGCTCGAAGCCTTGGTTAACCTGCCAGCTGAACGGATTGGTAAATTCCTGGAGGTTCTGGAAATCCTGCTGATCCTCTGCCTGGTCGTCAGAAGCAAAGGGTGGTATAGCAGGCCAGAGCTATTCCTCCAGAAACAGTAGCCAAAGTCACAAACGGATTAGGATTGGTGAACCCATTCTGCGTTAGGAAGGGGTACAGACGAAGGGCGGCGTGGAAATAACATGGCGTTGTTGGAAGGAAAGAAGGTGTCCCCTGCATTTTGGGCAGAGAAGTCCATTCCAAACAAAGGATGCATGGAGGTAGGCATATGGAGCGTCGGGATGTTGGTGATGGTACTGGGCGCGCTATGATTGCCGTCGGGATTGTACCCACGTGGAGGTTCAGGGATCGAAGCTTGGGCTTCGACTGTCAGAGTCCACGATGTAGTCGTATGCTTCGTCGGGCATGGCACCCGAATTTGCGCTGAAGTTCAGCTCGAGCTCCCGGTTCCGGGCGATATCCAATTCCCGCACAGCCTTGGCAAGGTCATCTCCTTCCTTGCCTTCCAATAGCAGCTGGGCGACTTCTTCACACCTGCGCTCATCTTCCGCGGGCGCTGGATTGCCTATCTTTGATTTGAGGAAAAGTCGTCCTTCTCAGACTTGGATTCCGGGGTGCCAGTCCTTTTCTTATGCTTGTTGTGCACAGGACGGAAGCGGTAGTCGGGGAACATGGCTTGTGAGCGGCCTTTTCCTGCTTAGCCTTGACTTCCCCAAACACGTTTCTGCTCAAGGGAAAGCTGACGCCAGCATTCGCCTGTGAGAAAGTAAAGTAAAGCCAATTCAATGAACCATCAGCATCGATTGATAGTCAAGCACAGGGAGGGGAACCATACCAATAATCTTGGATAGACTGACGTGGTTCGTCTCTACGCTACCTGGAACATGTTTTTTGTTTAACAAAGTCAGCTCGGAAGAGCATGAAAGCGTTGGGTGGCCTGGGGATGTAGCCCTGGGACCTGCGCTTCCCAGGTGGACAACGCTTACGTGTCGGCGCGGGCTGGGTGGTATAGGCAGCAGATGAAGGAAAGAGCTTTGCACTCAAAGCCTTGACATTTGGGGCCAGCAGAAGCATCAGAAGCAGCAAGGGCAAGAGATGCAAGGGGGTCTCCGGCATCATCTTCGGCGTCGTCGGTCTCCAGTAAAGCTCACTGGAGTAACATTGGGTGCAAACGTTACGGGGCGAGCTTGAATGCCGTATACACCCGGTTTGGCTGGAGAAACTACGAAATCGGGAAAAAGAGCTGCGTAAGTAGAATGCAGAGTAAAGAATCCACTGATAGTGGAGACTCTGGAGAGCTTACAAATGGCATGAGAAGATCTCCTCCGACGGTCTAGGAAGGGGCGCGAGGCAGGCATCTCTGCGTATTTCTAGATGGAGAAATGCTGGATACTGGATGTGCAATCTGTGGACCCACACCGGAAGGGACTGCGCTGGCGGAGAGAGAAATGGAAGTGGTGAGAGACTGGACCTCATCAGCTGTGTGGCCGTGCAACACCCGAATAAACGCTGTGCCATATGCGGGCAACTACGATAGTATCTAATCTAATCTAAGCGCGAGCCAAAGGAACGGAAAAAAAGCAATAAATCCATAAAGGCTTATAATCTATATACAATTAGAAATAATATATACATCGAATTTAGTTGATCTCATAGAGCCTAATTCTCCTCGGCATGACTTCCTGAGATGATGATGATATCCATATTCATGTTATCCGCTGAACTATCGTCGGATCCGAGGCCAGTATCTGGAGGCTCCTTACATTCATGGAGGAAAGGTTGATAGTAGGTCTCCCGTAAATTAAGGATAAGGCGAGACCCGACTACACAGGGAATAAATAAAGCAATTGAGAGCGATAGTTGGGCTGCAAGGACCTGCAAAAAACGATCTGCGTGAGTACTATGAATATCAGAGCAAACTAAATTGTCACCCACAGGTTCCTGCATGAAGACGACGAGATTGCCGAGGCTGACGAGCAGTGCTCTGTCCAATATATTAGGGGGGATAACAGGAGAAACAACCGTGGAACACGTACATGAACGGGAATGTAATGCTATCCCTTAAAAGGATGTATGCCAGCGACGACTCGGCCCCATGTCGAATGGTACTACCGGACAACAGCCCCGCCATTTTCATACTTTTCATGGACCGATAATGCTTGACCGCAGGTGAGAGCGTAAGGCTCATCAATAGGAAATCAAAGCCGGCAATCGGAATCCACATCGTGTACAGCCAAGGGGGGAAGGATATCTGTGCGCAGGGCACTACATCCGGGGCAGGGTCTGGTGCAGCTAGAAACAGCAGGTCAGAGAGGAAAAGAAAAAATTCAGGAGCATAGCTGAATGCCACTCACGGTCTTTGAATACAAAACAAAGTGAATGAATCAGAACCACCGCAAGCCACTCAAACACAAGCCCAATGTACAAGAGCAAAATGGCCCTCTCCTTGTTTTCATACATACTTGATATACGATAGATCATGATGCCTGAACTCATCAAGTGTTGAGCACAAACGTTACGTGATGCCAAATATCACGTACATTGCATTGCTCCCATGACGATGCCTCCCAAATTTGCAAGTAGAATTGTTGAATAGTTGCCTAAAGAGAAGGGGAGAGTTGATTATCACCCCAGTGAGAAAGAACGGTAGCGTTCAAAAAGCTGTACTTACAGCTGCAAACCAAACATGAGTTCACTGTCAGTAAAAAAAAGCTGTATCGACTCACTCCTGATGTTCGACAAAACATGGGCATTAGGAAAATAACAATAACAGTGCAAGGAGTAACTCACGTCATTTGTGTGCCCCAGGATATGCCTGACGAACACTGTAGGAGATGGAAACTTTAGGAAGAGGTTCGTGGTCCAATCACGTCAAACAACACACCAAAAGCTCCATATCTGATACGATACATGTAGAAAGTGAGGAAAAGAAAGAGAGAGATACGAATAGAAGAGCCTACAGCTGCATCGCGTCGCCCACATATCGGTTCTGGTGGGATAGTGAATTAGATGAAAAGCAAATATCGATCGAAGTAAACTTACAATGAAGAAGAAGAACTGCACTCGCGTCCACTTGGGCCTTTTCTAACAGAAGCGTTAGCATGCCGATGACGATGAACTGCAAATGAAGGGACGGTACCCAGATGAGTTCAACCTAAAACATTAGAAATGAGCCGTAATTCAAGCAGAGAAAAGGGAGACTCACTTCCTCGTCCAATGTTGTTACTGCGCATCGAAGAATTCTGCATCAGTATGCAGAACTTTGCTTCAAGGGAAGCAAATGAGTAGCATACTATGATCGTATATAACACAAGTGGCAGTCGCAACTGCCAATCCACCTTTCAGACAAAGAACAAGAAGAGACAAAAAGAAAGGACGAACGAAAGAGAATGGAAAGAGCTTGGTCAGCATAAAGCCAGTCGACCGACGCCTGAGTCAGGTCTGCCATGATCTACCTAACTCTATCTTGTTCGATTTTGAATCTATGACGCAATGAAAAGGGCCTCTTAACACCAACGTTTTAGAATTTGGGCTAAGTTGAGCCACGTAAAATGGCACAACCAAAGTGAAAGAAGCGAATCGCCAGCGACAGGATCCCTTCTTTAACCTTCAGCCTTTCGAGAGGGCCTAACGCGCCGTACCAGGGGGCCCAGAGGACAGGGAAAAGGAGGAGAAACAGGTGTACAACCTGTTAAGAGCGAGAAAGAAAGACTGGGTGACTTCCCATAATGCTAACTTGAATATTCAACTTCAAAATGCGCCACCATCAAGGGTCTAGCGCCAAGATAACCATGTCAAAACGGGTCGGAGTTGTCAAAGTGACAGATTCAAGGGCCTGTATTCAAGCCCCAAAGCTTCTCACCTTCGGGCAGAGGATCCTAATCTGGAAATCAAACGACGTTATGGTTTGAAGTGAGCACTAAATTTCCGACCATCAATCAAACTCCAAAAAAGGAGTTTAGAGTTAGATATTCAAGTTAGCGTTGTGGGGAAGTCACCCACTGGAGTACAAGTGAAAGATGCAAAATGAACGGTGTGAAAAAGTTGCGGTCTCGCGAGGGACAGATTTCCATGAAGGATCGGAGAACGTTCTACACGAACGTCGACCCTGTCCGTAGGGCAGTGTGTACACGGCCATATCCAAGCCAGGTCCCCTTTTGGCAAGAACCGAACGAGATAAACGGAACATACTCCTTTTGGCTTCACTGTGTCGACTCTCCAGATGAGTTTGATAGCAAATTTTAAACCGAGAGCTTCGAAAACTCTGCGCTGGAATACAGAATGAGCCAGCTTCGAGGCATTGACATGAATTGAATCTATTCTTCCCCAGTCAATCGATCGTATCACCGTCGACCAGAAGGTAAAGCAAGCGAGTGCAGTATCAATGTGGCTTGGGAGTAAACAACGGAGATGCTATTTTAGTTTCAATCTTCCGCGTAAGTCCTTGTAATCTACATCATAATGAGCCTAGACCTTAAGACCCGTCGACTTCCTTCGCGGGCGACCGAACTAAACCTTCCGTCGTCTCATTCTCAACCTGTTCATCACACTTCCTTGAACTTTGAATATATTCAGCTTGTCCATCTGCATCAACCCCTATTCAGCGGGCTGATTTGCTATCTCATACTCATACAATTGTTTACGTTTCTTAACGGCACCTCACAGGAGCTCGGAGCTCCTTCGAACCAAATTCGAAGTCGTGTCCGAACCTTTGACACCCCAGCCTATTTCGTTGGAGGAATAATTCTGCACTGAGAATTCCCCCGAAGTAGCCGCAGCACTATAGTCCCACATTCCGTTGCCGTCTTTCACCTATCTCAATTGGTCCTCACTTTCCTCGCCAATAATAACAGTCTTCCAGTGCGGGATAAATTTTAGAAAGGGTCGTAAACATCCTGAGTCATTGCAGCTGAATATATATGGCTCTCCATATCTGTCAATAAATTGGCCTCTTCTTTATCGGAATTTGGGACATTTTCGAATTCAAACTTTGCAAACATGTCATAGTTGAAGATCCGAGGTCTGGAGTATCGCAGGCAGCTTTGATCCCTTTTTTAGCCACTGAGTCCTTTGACTTCTCCACAATTTTCTTGGTACTTATCCGCCGTAGAGGGAACAGAATAGAAATATGACAATACGAGTTTCTTGATCAAAGATGTGTACGTTAGGCGTTTCGCGAACATCTTGAGTGCCTTGATATCCTTCTCCACATTATCCAACTGCCCATTCACCTTCAGCAGCGAGTCTCCTTTTATGTGATAAATACGGCAGGTGTAGGTTATGGATTTGAAGATAAAAGGTAGGCATATGTCATTTATGAACTGATATGTTAAGGAAAGCTTTTTATGGTCAGCAATAGGGATGTATGTGAAGCATTCATGCCAGATTTCAATAGGGAGAAACTGGTTGTTGAGGTCGTTAGCTAGTCTTCTGGATACAGTCCTTTCCAACTTCATATCTAAATATTAAAATACAGTTTCAGAAGTAGCGGTAACAATGCAAGTGTGCAACATACCGAAAGCCCTCGTCGTCTCGTCTCCAGGAACTCTCACGAGCAACCTGGACTTCCAAGATAATCACGCTACAGTTCAACACTTCAGAAAAGGGGGTTGACACACCAAAACAACGAACTGAGAAAATTCTCTTCACAAAGTCAAACTTAACGCATCCTGTATCTGCAACCATTATGGCAATGACGAGTGTGAATGGAAAAAAATCCCTTCCACATTTACAAAAGTCGCTAAAAGCCACCAAAAGGTGTCCGAAGTGTATAATGAGTCCATGATAGGCAGATTGGAGGAAGACAAAGGCAACACAGAGCCAAAAACCTAGAGTCGCTACATTTAAAACTCCGCGATCTAGTCTGGCCAATGAGCGCCCGGTAGTGCAGGAGCGCTATGCATCGTGAAGAAAGAGAGAGAGAGCAAGATATAGAGTACAGCGATAGGGAGGATTATACATTACACGTACGTTTCATATGTACTTGGAAGTTGCAGTCAAAAAAGAATGACGACTGAGAAAGACGATATAGGAACAAGAGGGAGATTATGAATCTCGGGCGGCTGCAGGAAACGTACAATACTAACAGTATACTACTACTAACACGAATGGTAATACGAACTTGCAAAGATGAAGGTTATCCAGGTCGAGTTGAAGGAAGAAAGAAAAAAAGAGCCATCGCAAAAAATATGTTCAAAAGCGAAAAAATCGTGATATACCATGTACAGCAGACGACCACACTACACACGCTGAACAACAGGCGACACATCGCCCAAACTCAAATTCCCTCCTGCCCCAACCCCAGCCCCGCCACCCAGCATAACACCCAACACTCCCTCCCCGCCCTCCTCCGCCGCCACCCTCTTCCGAATCTGCTCAACAACCACAAACGTCCGCTGCAACACCCCCCACACCGTCCCAAACAGCTCCCGATTCCGGTCCTCCACAATCCTCTCAATGTCCCTCCGCACTTCCTCTGCGAGCGGCTGGATGGTCTCGCGCAGGGCGTTGGTTAGGGAGGATTGGAGCGCTTGGAGGATGTATGCTGCGGAGGGCGTGGGCCCTGAGGTGGTGGAGGAGGGGGAGGGGGATAGGGAGGTGGTGGTGGTGCCAGTGCCAGTGCTGGTGGTGAGGCCGTCGTTGAGGGGTGAGGCAGGCGGGGATGGTGGACGGGTGGTGTATGCTTTAAGAGCGAATCCGAGAGTTTCGAGTTTCTTAGCGTTGGATTCCTGTTGTTTCGCATACTCATTCATGCGGCGTTCAATCTGCGCATATACCCATCAGCTTTATGCCCACAAAAGAAAAGAAAAGAAAGAACCAACGCACATCCAACACCCGCTGATAACTGTCCTCCCTCTCCCTCCTCCTCACCTCCACCTCGCGCTCCACCTCATCCACCTTCAACAGCATATCCCCCAACTCCTCCGCCAACTCGCCCACCTGACCCCCAACCTCCTCCACCTCCTTCCTCACCTCCCCGAACCTCTCCTCCGTGCGATCGTTGTCCTCCTTTTGCTCCCTCCTCCATTCGTCCTGGTGTTCGGTAACGGAGAGCGCGAGCTCCTCGAACCGGGTTTCGATGGACGATTCGATTTCTTCGCGCAGGTCGTTGTCGTGCGCGATGAGGTCATTTTGCAGTGTGTGCGCGATGGATTCGAGGTGGATGAGTTTCTCGAGGATGGATTCTAGTTCTTGATGCGTTGGGGTGGAGGTGGGGGTGGATTCGGAGGCACTTTGGTATGCATCGCCGTCTACTCTTCTTCGTTTTCGCTTTCTTGAGAGGGTATGCAGACTCTCGCTGCCATCACCCACAGTGGCAGTGGCAGCACCATTTACTGTATCAACATCCATAAGATCACCCGCGATCTCTCCTTCCTCCTTATCCTCCTCCTCCTTCTTTTTTCCCTTCTCACCACCCAACACAAGCCCCGGCGCACTCGGCGGCGCCGACGGACCTCTCACACCCATCAAATCCCCCAACACCTTCTTCATCTCCATCGCATACTCATTCAACTCCTTCACATACCTCACCACCTCATCAAACTTCCTCCTCCCCTCCTCCTCCTCCTTCCTCTCCTCCTCCTCCACTTGTAAAGACACCACACCACCACCACCAATACCTTTCCCATTAGGATTAACAGGCCACGCGTCGGATTTCTCCACCAGCCTCCTCTTCGTCTCCTCCAGCACCTCACGCGCCGCCTCCCTTTGCGCGCGGAGCACAGCGAGCTCGGAGGTCAGGCGTTCTTTGTGCTCTGCAGCGAGGGCGGAGAAGAAGCGGCTGGAGAGGACTTGTTCGGCGGTGGTGCATTCTTCTTCGAGCGCGGTCAGTTTTTCGCGGGCTTGGACGGCGTCTGCGAGGATTCTGTAGATGTCCATGAGGAGAGAAAGGGGGATGAGTCAGCTGGTGTTGGATAGAATAGAAGATGGAAGATATAGCAAGAAAAGATAACTAGCCACTCGGGCTCTTGCCACAGTCTAAAATAATCGAACAATGAAAATGAAACAGTGGCAACACTACCCACTTCAAGCTGCACGCGCTGCACACTGCACACCGATGCTAGAAGCCCGAAGGGAGATAAAAAAAGAAAGACAGAGACAAAAAAAGAAACGGGAAAGAAATGGGAACGAAAAAAGAAATAGAAACGAAAACAAGAGCCAACAAAAACAGAAACAAGAGGAATAGAAACATCAAAGAAAAAGAAACTCCCAAATCCAATCCAATCCAATCCAAGAAAGAAAAAAACCACCCACCTCGTTCTCTCATCCCACAACGCCATCTTCGCCTCTTGCCCCATTTCTTCCTTGACACCACCATCACCCCCATTCAGAGACGCAGGCTTCGTTTCGTACGTCAGAGACTCAGGGATTTCAGGGAGCGGTGTGGGGGGTTCGATGGGCGGGGGACCAGGTGGGGGCGGTGGTGGGGGTGCTAGTGCTGATGTTGATGTTGAGGAGGATGCAGGTTCGAACCCTGGTAGGCGGGGTGCTTGGAGAGGTTGGTAGGCGGGTGTGACGGGTGTGCGAGGTAAGGGGGTAGAAGTGGATGCGGAAGGAGCAGCACCGGTAGTAGTGGGTGCATTGAATTCGCGTAGTGCCCTAGGTCCCGTCGGCGGTGCAGGTGCAAAACCTGAGCCTGAGCCAGAGCCTGAAGCGGCAGCCCAAGAGGACGAGAGGATTTCGTTATTTTCTACGGTCATATCGATGGTGGAAGATGCCCAGAGGGATGGTATGCGGGGTTCTGTAGGACTTTCTTGTTTGATCCGTACAGGATGATGGGGAATGGACGCAGAGGCAGGTACAGGTGCTTGTGGTTGTAGTCGCAAATGCAGTGGTTGGGATTGTGGTTGAATTTGTGAAGTGATGGAAGCTTGTCGTGCGGCGAGTCTAGGGTCTCTGGTCCCAGCGCTATTACTATCCGATCCAAGCCTCGTGTCAAGCAGCGGCGTGGCTTTTCGCGGCGGGCTAGAGGCAATACCGGCACTAGAAGCGATACTATCCCTCCTCGCCCGTCCCGTCCCTCTACGGCGTGGCGACCTCGACCTCGAAAGCGACCTCGAAAACGACCTCCTTACTCGATCACGGTATCCACTCCACCCGCTATCCCTCGATTTGGCAGGAGATACCGGCGGGCTCCTCTGCTGGTCGTAAGAATCCCGACTATCCCTTCGCCGCCGTCGGAAGATGTTATCGATACTACCCTCTTTAGCTCGTCGGAGATCTGCTGCAGGGCCGATTTTGGGGGGGACCGCGTCGTCCCAACTGGATTGGTCTGGGTGGATATAGTAGCAGTCGCGATGGGGGCAGCCGTTGTCTATGGCGTGCCCGGCGTCGTCAAAATGCTATTAGTTGCAAGTTGACAGCGACGGCAAATATGGAAGCGTATGTGGGTTCCCCCAGGGAAATTAAGGTTGTGGGCATCACATCAGGGCACATCATCATCATCAGGGATTTTTTTAAAGTTAAAATGACAGTCAGCGCGGGACAGCAACCAGTTGCGATGGATTTGGGAATACGTACAAAACATCGAATTGGCCGTTTCGATTTTTGTTTGGCCATTTCTTGTGGGCATTCGGGTTGCAGGTAAGATGGAGATCCGGAAGATATACACGGCGGGGACGGTGACAGATTCCGGGAAAGTGGCTTGCCTGGTCACGGATCTGTCACACACACTCTCACCACCACCACTTGCGCACCCTTTGTGCAGCGTACATCAAAGCCCTTTTATACTGCTGGCGCATTCTCTTTGACACGTTCTCTTGTAGTTCTTCCGAGTGCAAGTTCCGCTTTTTATCCACTGTCTAGTATGCAGCCGTTAATTAAGGTATCCCTCGACATCATCCACCCATCATCTCTGGTGGATCGCCCATGATATCTCTCCATCTATTGCTGTCGTTGTGCCAGTAACTGCGTGCACTGGACAATGTGCTAGTACGAGATGGAACACGATGAAATGTTTACCTGCTGATGTGCATAAACCTCGCCGAAACCCAAAGCCTAGAGCATAACTCTGTCTCTCTTCTGTCCACTGAAACCTCAGCTTCTCTGCTCCGAAATCAACCTTTAATTTACGCCTTTCATCATTATTATGACCTCACCTTCTACCCCTTGTCACCCATCCCAATTCATTCCTTAGAGAGCAAGCGTCCGAACGAAAGCTCATCGATTTTCAGGCCGAGGATCCATCAGGGCAAACTAAATGCGATGAGAGACAAGAGAGCAGATTTTTTTCTCCTGGCATATCCGCATGTTATTTGCATTGGATGATAATTTGCTTTCAAACCACCTGCTTCGCCCTTATGAGCAGAGGCATACCTTGCGGTGTCGAGCTTTCCTTTTCCTTTTTCTTTACTCGGTCACCCAAAACGCATGTCCGGCGCCTAGCTTCTCTTTATCCCAACCTTCTCCCCCATCCAAGTCAACCAGTACACCATCACCCTCTCCCTCTCCATCCAAACCCTACTAGTCTCTTCTCCCCACACTTCCATGTCTTCTGCCTCATCATTTGCATGAGGATAATTTATCATATTATGTATCACCCTTTACCCGCAATGCGATAGAGGCAGATGAGGCGGCTGGAGTTCAGGGATTCGAGACTATCAACTATCAACTATCACCAGTCATTAATCATTAAACATTCGTGGAGCTCCAGGGGTTTTTTAGTCTTTATACAATGTGCCGTTGTTCGACGCGGTCGGTTTGACTTTGACTGTGTGACCCTCTGTCTTTTTTTCAAGTTGAGGATGCATTTGGAATTAATGCCATTTTCTCTCTCTTTCTTTTGCATCCTCGTTTGAAATATATAGGAACCTGAGTTGCAAATACCCACCCCATAAAGGCCACAGATTTCCTATTGGACACTCTCGATCTCCATCTGAAGATATTCAGGTTCCTACTCTTGGCTTGACCGACGAGGAGCTATTCCGATCCAACCTAAAAATATTTCAACTCTGATGACTCTTTCTACTTGCTGCTTTTAAGGGATACTCCAGTGGGCTTAAATACCCGTCTGTAGCCGATGGCACAGATAGCATTCAAGTTAGCGTTAACCACCAACCCGCAAACCAAGGCTCATTTTTCAAGGCTAAACACCGTCCACCCACCCTGGACTCAATTCCAATCTACTCGTCATCAATTCATCCAAGTGTGCAATGAATACTGGCGGTAAACTGGTTATTCTGTTGGGTGATAAATGTAACCTTTTTTTCTTCGAACGCCTAATATGCGGCTGGGGTTAATTTTGTATCTTCCAGCCTCCTTTAAGATTTAAATTACTGTTATGTAAGTGGTGGTCGTCACCATTCCATACGACTCGCCGAGATGTGTATTTGCCATAGATGGAATCAAGGGCTTCCCGCTCATCTCTCAAAATAGCGTTCGTTCTCTTATATTTTCGTTTGTTCGTAGATTGAACGAATAGGCGCCATTGAATATCTGTTATGCTATCTGAAGAATTCTGGTGCCCTTGAGCCTTTTTCAAAAAAAAAAATTTCCTTGCTCGAGGAGGCGATAGCGATGTGCCATCCCTCTAGCTGCCTCGGCAGTAAAGCGTCTGTACTCGACACTCTATAATATATATTTATATTTATGTAACGAACTCCCTTCTTGTCAGTGCAGCGCACTCCGAGTCTGGACCTCCTGGAGCTTTTTCTGCTTCTCCTCCAGGCATCTCTCAGCTTGTGAGATCTGCGAATCGAGTTCGTGCTCAGTCACCCTTTCTAGCCACTCAAGCTTCATCCTCTTCTCCTGCACCCGCCTTTCAGCTTGTCTGATCCGCTTGTCGAGTTCGTATTCGATTTTGGACAAGTCCGCGATGTGTTCATCTTCAAGATATTAATTAATACGTATGATGATGATATTGGTCAGTCGGCGCCTCGGACAGAAATGTATTCTGTAATTCCTCACTTCGACTTTGATCTATAAATTCCGAGTGGGTGTTTCTCACTTCATTCGCATTTTCCCTGCCCCCATCTGTACTGTGACTGATTGCTCCCGTAAACGAATCGCCCTGGGTGACTTGATCATGGTAATTGTTTCCGGATCAACGATACAAATACATCAAGCGTTAATAAGTTATTGTTGTTCACCCTTCCACCAAAAAGAAAAAATCAGAACCATTTATGTAGAACACGCACCAAGGATCGTTTGAGTCCCTGAATGCTGGACATAGTACAGATTAGTGATTCCTGGTAATTTTAGTCTGGCCACCGGCAGATCCATCAGGGTCTTTGTTTGAATCATCGTCAATGTTGACATTGGCGATTGCGTGTGCCCTGGAAGTCGTCTCCATATCGACCGTAATTGAGCTCTCCGTAGTCGATGAGAAATTGAAAGGATTTGACCCTCCGAGAACCGGAGCGGACGATGATCTCCATGAAGAATGCTCGGAGAATGGTGGTGATAGTTGTGTTGCATCCTGTGCTCCTTTGATAGTAGGAGCTTTTAAATTGAAAACGGGCGTGCCATTGGGAGACGACCAAGCAGGGAGAACTGGTCGAGCCATAGTAAACATAAAGTCCGTCGGTGCTTCAGTGGATCTTGTCTGATCGTATCTTCTAGCCATTGTCGGCTGACGTAGGAACTACTTTAGTTAGAGAAGTATGGATCCTTTGAGTGTCCACAGAACCAAGCTGGAAAAAGAGAGGAAAGTAGTTTAAGGAAGTCAGGATTCCTGATGATCGACGGTGATCAAGGAGATTTTATTGGGCAACTGTCCTATCCATCAGCTGTTCAGATCATTAAATGTGTCAGCTACGTCGTCCTAAATTATTACAGAAATCTTCCTGACTCTAAAAATTTTCCCTCTCATTTGACATTAATCTATGTAGGAAGTAATAAATAATCGAATGAATTCAACCACCACTCAAACTCGGCCTTAAATCGAATGACGCCTTTTGACTTGCCCGACGTCCACTGTGAATCGGTCGAGTCCTCTTTGTTTTTCCTCTATTCGGACTTTAGCTCGCTTGATCTGATCATCGAGGTCGTATTCGATTTCGATTTCTAGCTTTTCAAGTTCCCTTTTCTTTTCCTCTATCCGCGTCTTGACCTGTTTTGTTCGCTCGTCGAGTTCTTGCTCAACTTCCGATGTAAAGCGATCCTCTTCCTCTACCTCCTTCTCTAATGGTGTCCCAACATCCTTGTTTCGCTCTTCAAGTTCCTCGTCTATTGGAGTTAAATCTACCCAGGGCTTGACTTGAAAGGAAAAGGAAGTATAGTACTTAGTAGGCTTCCAATTACCCAACAAAATTTTTCTTACAAGGATTTACCATTCCATTGTTAATGACTTCATTAACGTTTCCTCTACCACCTGCGGCACCATTATTAATCGCACCCAGGTACGAGTCGCCTTGCTTCAAGCTATCATGATAATTGTTACCTGATTTCAAGCATTTACTATTAGTATTTCGTCACACGGATCGTTGACAGAAAACACACCATAGATTGTTTGAGTCCCCGAATGATGGATATAATAAAAATTGGTGATATTTCCAGCGGCTATAAGCTTTGCGTCTTCGTGTTCAGGAGGGTCTTCTTCGAGAAACGTCTCTTGAAACCTCTTTTGCGCTATTAAATTCGACTGCTTTATCATCTCTATTAGATCCCGAGTGACCCTTTCAGACTTCTCTGGGCTCCGTAGATCTGGAGCTATATCTACCCAACTTGATGTTGAGCTCGTTATGGAGGTGATCTGGAATTCGCCATCGTTCTCGCCACCCATATCCAGCATATCTGGTAGTCTGGATCGTCTGGAAGCGGGGGAGAAAAAAAAAACTAAAGCAAGGATGGAAGGGAATCGGGTGAATCTAATGGTGGTCACTCTGAAGGAGAGTCATATAGGCACTGCCAGCGGACCTCAAGCAGGTGGGATGATACGTCCAGTTAAAATGAACGCCTGCAACAGCTTCGTGTGCTATTTTTATCGCATGCAGTGATAAGGAAAGGGTCGTCACTGGTGCTACAACTATTTATCCGATCAAGTCTGTGTTTACATGATCCCATACGGATTTAACCATTGTCAATATTGCGATTTTTTGATACAATTCCGCATATATGCAGAGCCTTCATGGCACGGGAAAGGAGAATAGGTAATTTATGCATCCACTTATGTCAACATGTACGCCTCAAATCCGGCGGTAAGTCATGAAAATATTAAGCAGACTAGCCTTTAATGAGTTTTTGGTGTAGGGCGAGGAATCATTACTACTCTAGTACTATAGACGACGAGGCTGAGTATGTGACTGAGAATAACTCGGGTTTGGATTTAAGCAGCGAGAGTCTGCGAAAGCTGTCTGAAGTGTATTTTACGGCGCAGGATATAATGAGAGCCACCTGAGGTGACGGAAAGGATATTACCTGGGTCTCAAGACGTCCGCATCGCCTGCAGTAATTGAAAACGACTGAATAACAAAGGATGTTATACAGCCGGTGCCAACTTATGATGGCCATTCTAGGCGTGACGGGATTTGACGAAGATGCCTAACCTTCATTTTACCCTGGAAGGTAATCGCCATTCTCCCCGGATTCTCTTAAGCCATGGAAGTTTAGAACACCGGACGTACCGATCGTTAATGCGTCCTATAAGGAAGATTCCCACTGGTGCAGAAGACCTTCCCGATGACGCGGTGACGCTTTGACATTTGGTCAACCCGAGATCTGAAAGCCAGTCTGACTTTACCATTTATTCAATTGCTCAGGGCCCGTGAAGCAAGGGAAGCAGGGTTCATGAAAGTAATAGTAGCCACGTCATTGAGGACTTACCATTAGTAGCAGCTGTCTAGACTTCGCCTGTATCATTAACTTTCGTGTTTCCTTGGGTCTCGGCTCTGTAAACCCCCATGCCTATTTAAGCGCTCGTCTTGTAACCGAGGCAGTCCGGATCTGGTCGGCGATTTCATTACCTCGTGCCTGATCACGTGAGTATAATGACACTACTTAAGCTTTCAGAGTCCCTGGATCATTGCGGCATATCCAGTTCTCATCTCCTCGTTCATTCCTCATGTTCTCTAGGTCTGGGCGGTGCTTCATTTCCTAGCCCTGACATTTCCCTCTCATTGTTCACAAGGAAACAGTGGCCTGTACAGAGCGGAAAATATATCTTCGGTATGCTGTGCCACGCTCAGTGAAAGACCATTTAAAGCTCACTGAGCGCCACAGCAAAGCTTTCGTTCACAGGTTGCCGCCTCTGCCCTACAATTTCTTCCGTTACGAGTACCTTAACGCATGTCAAGACACTCCCCTTCTCTAACATTCGTTCTCGATGAGAACAAAGCCGGACCAAAGCAATACGCATCAATTTTTCCATATGAAATATGGAGGGAGTGTTTTATGCTCCTGGATATGAAGGATCACAAAAATCTGGCGAGGACGTGCCATCTCTTCCACGACATATGTCTTCCCTTCATTCTGAAATCAATCACATACTCGCTGAAATTCATTTTCAATAAGAAATGTCTTTTTGGAGACATGGCCAAGCAATTACAAGAGTTCACGGAACACGAAGGCCACTTCCTAGGACTGATAGCGGATGACCGACGGAGAGCCCTGGTTCGCAAGCTTACCTTGGCTCATTCCCTAAAGCTCGCTCCTCGCACGGATGAAATGGTCGCCAAGTCTGCGAAGGATGCCTACGACATGTACCTGGAGACGTTTATGAACTGCGTACCACTATTTTCTTACCTAAATGAGATCGACATACGCTTCAACAAGAATCTGGACAAGAAGCTACTATCTGCTCTTGCTACCCTTCCTCAGCTAGAACAATTGTCGCTTTTTTCTGTCAAATTCGGAGCTCACATTTCGAAGCCTCTCATCAAAGTGCGAAAGCTTTTAATCGACAATAAAGTACATGATTCCAATCCGATCGGGACCGCAAAACGCCTGGAGGTATTTTCAGGAGAAGGCCTCGAGGAACTCAAAATACTGTCCCGCGCCTACGGCCCCAAGCTTTTCCGAAGCTTTGCCAGTCAAAAAACTTTAAAGCAGCTGAAGCATCTGTCTTTCCAACTTCATTCGCACGAATTATCTACTCTTGAACCTTTTCTTGAGAAGTGTCCAAAGCTCAGTTCTATTAATGCTGATTTTGGGATTCGTAGCCATGTGACGCCCACGACAATTCCTCCGCTTCCGCCCTCCACAATCCCGCATTTGAATTCCTTTACGGGATATGACGCGGAGGTTGAAATTTTTGTCCCAAAACGACCCGTCAGGAAGGTTATTTTGGTGCAACCGGACAAATGGATAGGGCCAACACGAACGAGTGAACAATTGAGAAAGTTGTTTGCTAACCTCTCGGAGAGTACAGGCCCAATCTGCGATCTTCACATCGATATGGCACTGACTCCTGAGCTTATGGATTCAATCACCACTCACTTTCCACAACTCTCCCAACTAGGATTGCAATTGGACACTTGGAAGCAAGTGTTCCCTTGCCAAGATCCCATTGACGTGCCTTTTGAGGACCCTGTTATGGACCAGATTCTACTGAAAGGTTGGTTTGTGGATCCGGAACAAGATAAGGGCAGTAGCGCTAAACATTTCCCCCAAATCTACCTGTTCAACTTCTATATGGTAAGTTTTCCAGTCAAATTCTTCTCTACACTTGCCATTCTAAATTTGTGAAAGCGTGTCTTGCACTGGATTGCCCACAAAAAAATTGTTATTCCTCCAGACTCGAAACACTCTTTTGGAGGTGAATAATTGGTATCTCCACCTTCCAGAAATTCCTCAAGATCCAGACTCTCTATACGTTCTCGACAATAGATTTCAACACATCCTCTATCTAGGGTTCATCGCCGAGTTAATATTTAAAACTCTTTCGATTCATTATCCAACTTTACATGAGGTGGTGATTGGCGCACGCCAGAAGAATGAAATACGTTGGGAAAAGGATTTAGATGGGAACTGGTCTTGCTCTAGAGTAAGATATTGAGACTGACAGACTTTTTCATGTCTACTGGATAGCAAATCTCAATGTACAATACCTTTCCAAGATAAACGAAATTTTTTCTTTTCCATGAGACGGTCGAAAAATTTACGCAATTTGCTCCAAATCGGCTGGGTTATCTGCCTTGGAGGAGCTTGAAAATGGACGCAGCGAATGGAATCTTGTCGAACAACAAGAATCCATTCAAACAAGAAAGTGATATATCTAACCATGGCCAACTAGTCACAATTACACAACTGCATCCTTCATCGTGGGCCAACTATTAACCCACCCCTCCTAAAAGCAGCCGCGAGAGGCTCAAACCCGCTTTCCTGCACCTCAACAAGGAATACATCACGCTGATCCGCCAAGTTCTAGTTGTTGGACCCAATCTGGCGAATGATGCCGTTGTCTGCCATACACCTGCAAAACATAGAATGTACACTGGGAAGGTCTAGTTGTCGAAGACAGTCGAGCCACCTTCACCATGAAAAAATTGAATTAATTACGTCAGCAAATCGGGAATTAACATAGAAAGACATGAACATACATTCTAGATCTCTTAACTCAACTTCACTCTTCTCCTTCTCATACGAGCACATCGATTCCAGAGCCTGATCATCCACACTCTGCCGCAGCCTCCTCAACGTCTCGAGGAAACTCATAAAATGGTCCATATGCCCCACGAAGTGCGGGAAATAGATCCCCGGTAACAGTCTTTTCGGGGCGGCGAAACCATAAAGTGTACTTGTCTTACCGATGGACAGGAAAACAAGCTAGCCTATCCAGGTACAGAGTTGAGGACAGACGAGGCAGTTTGAGGCGGAATGATGACGGTTGTCGCACTAATCGGGGGTGGAAGTGCTAGTAGACGAGGCGACGTCATGCAACGATCCTCTCCGAGGGAAGGCGTAGGTAGCTGCGTTATTTCTTGTGGGAGGGTATCGCGTATCGCTCCTACATAGAAAAGAAGCAAACAAATATATGTCAGTAAGACAACTTGCTCCCAAAACACGAAAAAAAAAAGTAGAAATGGAAAAAAGAAACCAGGAAAAAGAAAGATACTCACAGCCCCAGTCTCCAACCTCCTTAAATACGCATTTCCCATCTCCGCGTTCTCAATCCATAGACTCAGATACTCTTTATGTCACTCATAATTTGACCAAATATGACGTGTGCTTAAAGTACCCTTAAGGCAATGGTCAGGTCCAAAGGCACTCCATTGGAACCATTTGAGTTTGAATTTGGAAGCTTAAAGCTTGCGTTTGGATGAGGATTTGCGCCTCTGGGGCTGCCAGTAGCGGTTACTCTTGAGAAGGTAACCTAAGGCACCCGAGAAACATCCCACGAGTGTTCGTGATACAAGTGGCATCCGGCTTTGCTGGCGGCGATGAACCTGTACTACATCAATGCCTGAGAATAAAGGAAGAGAAAGGAAGAAACGCACCACAGGCGAGAGAAGTTATTGTAGGGTGAAAGAGCTGCTCAAAGTCAGCGATGGTCGTGCGAGTTCGCACTGGGCATGTATTGGTACCTGTGCAGGACTCGGTTCGACTCAAATGGGATATTATGACGATGCACAATTGTAAAGTACGTTAGAGGCAAGTAGGGCTTCAAATTGAGGCATCAATTGGTTAAGAGCAAAGAAAAGGTGAATTATAGACAGACCTTTTGAAGTAAAGCAAGCTCTTCAGCGAGCCCGCCGCTTGAGCAATAATATTTGACAGTATCAGTCGTTCCACAATACTGAACAGCCGTTCAAATATCCAACTTTCAAGAAGAATCAAAATGTGGCTGTTCGATTTCTTCTCTTCGAGTATTCAATGATACCCAGGGCTGGAAGCAGCAGATCATAGAGATGGAATCGCCCGAGCCGTAGACTGGGTCAAGAGTTGCGATGAAAGAAAGTCTAAGAAACTCGAGGCAACTTGAATTGGATGGGAGAAGAAACCTGGATTATGTAAGAAACCGGCAACATACTGGAGCCGGACCTCGCCGGTTATTATCGCTCTCTCTTCTATTTACTCTCCCTTGACTCTCACCCTCCTTTCATCTGCCAGCTGAGGGTTATTCTCGACTTTTTCCATAAACTGCCTACTCCACTTTCAAATACTTCATGCTAACCCAATGGATTTTGCCATTGACGCCTTTGGACATCTTGCACTAAATATTTCACTCACTTGACTGAGCTCCTGTGTTACCGTCTAAATCGTTCACTCAGCTCACGTTGAGGCTCAAAGTTATGTATGTGGTATCCAAAATATTTTTTCTTCATGTCATTAACAGTTTGAAAATGATGTTCATTCACGAATTAATTTAAATCGAATACAAGAGGGCCTCAAAAAAATACCGGAAGCTGGAGCAAAACATACTCTCTCGGGAACTCTCGACAAGAAAAGACTGTAGATCTCGGGGCGTTCTATCACTGGCTACATGTTCAGTTCAGACCAAGAATAATGGCATTCTTCAGCCTGAAGTTTGTGAATGTCTAGAATAACTAAACGGGATCTTCGTCAACAACACATCAGGAAGTTCGCAATTTACTTGTCGGCTTTTGGTGGTTTTTCGGCTTGCGGCTGCGGCACGGCAAGTAAAAAAAGCGAAATTCAGGTAAAATCATTGAAAGGTTCCAGAATTTTCATTATAAATTTGTGATGAGAACTGGCCATCAAAAGTCGCTTTTCCGAAAAAGGGACGCGGATTGTTTAACTTTTTACTTTGCCGCTTTTTACGCTTTTTTACGCTTGTACAAGCGAAAAAAAGTAAATTGTGAAACTCCTGATGCCAGCGATACCTTTACTAGAACTTTTGTTCCATCAACCAAGTTCCGATAGATCTGAGAGTAGGAATTTGTTGGGTGCCAAGGGTTGTTCATGTTGTTTGTTTCTTTTTCTAAGATATTGATACCTTCCTCTAATATGGTCTCTGCAGAATCACCGCCAAAGGCAATTGGGTGCGATGTAGCAAAATGAGACGCTGGATTCCTCATTCACGTACGGCCCATGGCGACCCTCAGGATAATGAGCTGAGGGGCAATAGCGTATCAACAAGGTTTATCACTGAGTAAGTGTTCTTCTAAGGAGTCATTTTCACCCACGACTAATCCTGCCCAAACATCAAAACAGGCTATATCAGCAGCCAGACTCTTTCCAAGGAAAACGGCCAAAACGATTCCAAAGACACTCATTGGTAGGGCGGACTCAACCAGAGTAGCCTTAACCCGGTGTGTAGTTGAGAAGAGCCCGCACTAGATAGCAAACCTCTGTATTTCCAGGTGAAGAAAGTAATTCGGCCTCCAATGAGGATAGCAATGACGAGATTGAGCCCAGTCGTCAGTGATATCCTCGGAACGGCGAAATTGCTAGTCGAGTGTGAATAGAAACTCGAGTTTGGCAGCGCGCTTTGGACAAGAGACAGAACAGAAAGCGCTGTCGAGTCAAGTAAGAATTCTCATTCGTCCTACTGAATGATACTAACCTACCAATCGAACCAAGGAACATCAAGGATGGCAAAACAATAACATATAAATTGCCGTCCCAAACAATATGACACCGATATAACTGTCCTTGCCCAACCGTCAGAATCGGTGGAATCGCCTTTCAAACCAATACTGTCCATAAGTGCGTCATTCATATAATTCTGTAGAATCACGGCGGCAGCTGCGAAGACTTCAAACCAGACTGAGCTTGTAGCAAAGTAGTATGCTAGTGAGCCTCCAGGGTAGTTTCTGTGGTTGGTCCACATTAACTGCCCATTCATTCTAAGCGAAATGGCGGTGAGAATCAGCATGATTACACTGTAGGCGATGTAGAAATTATATTTTCTTCGTTCACTTGGAGGACCTCGACTCATAAGATATGATGCATGAAAGCACATGTAGACCTGGATACCTGTGCAACATCGTCAATGAAGATACGTCGAGCTGAAGAATGCGCAGACTCACCAAAGAGCACAGCGAAAACCATGTTTCCGACATAGATGGAAAGCTCAAAGCTTTATATCAGACATTTTGAGTTATCTTGGGAAGCAGGTTACAATTTTAGATGACCGTTCAATCTCTTTATATATTTTACTTTTGTAGGACCTTTAATCAGCATTCCGTACCGCTATGCTGGTAGCAACTTATCTCTGAACTATGCATTGTCTCGCACTGATCCAGATGGTAGGTGATAACCACCTCCTCTGATACACCTACCATTGATATCTTTTCGATCAAGAATGAAATTAGAAAACCACGACACAATTGACTGCAATTGAGCTAGACTGTAATCACTGGAAACTGAAATTATGATGCTCCTGTATGCTAGAAATCCACGAATTCATGTCGGCACCTCTTGGCTTTCTTCCTTCTTTGCCGCTACTTGAAACATCTTTAAATCTATCATCATCTGCATTGATATAATGGAAGCTTCTCGTACGATGCAGCCTCTTTAGACTCGGCTTTCAGCCTGGGCGATGAATTCAGCGAAGTGTTTTCAATTCATATACGGTCGGTGAAATCATAGATTCATAATGCCCTGTAAAAATGTGTGCAGTCAAATCCACCAAATGAAGCCAGTAATATATGCTTAGAACTTCGGCTACCCCTCCAACCAAAATCACTCAAATATCATCATACCAACCTTCGGACATTCCATCTTAGTCTCTTCTTGCGATCATCTGCCCTCGCATAATGCGAAACAATGCCAACGGTGAAACGTGGAGAATTTGGTGAAGAGAAGCGACCCTTCAGTATCTCAGTGATGTAACATCCTCCGCACTGCAATGGCAACGGCGTCCTTCCCATCCGAGCTCGACGGCCACTGCCTCAACTACCTGCGACAGATGGCACTATGTCAGTCAGATCCGACTGTAAATCCCATAATGAAGCTTCCTAAGGGGCGAACATCCGTCTGTGAGTTACAGGTCTGTAATAATTGGCCTGAAGTATACGAAAAGTCCGGGAGAACGTATGAACTAGGAAAGTTGTGTCGAATTGCGTCGCAGATCAATCGGTCGAGTCCAAGGGTCCGAAAGATCTGACAGTTTAATAAAGAGAACGTATATTAGAGAATGCAATAGAAGGAATAAACCAGACCTCAGAGTGCTAACGAAAGAAAAGATGCCATGTAAAGATATCCATAGTCCCAACCAACCACAATCACACAGTCGCATCCTCGACTCTCTGGCTATTGAGCACGCCCCTCCCAAACGCAGCTGCGATGGCCTCGAAGCCACCCTCCTGCACCTCGGCCAGGAACACGTCATGTTGATCTGCCAACTTTTGGTTATTGAGCCTGATTTCGCGGATGATGCCATGTTCGCGTGCACAGGCGGGGCATTCGGCCTCGTTGTCTGCGATGCACCTTGAAACAATGCAAATGCAGAGTAAGTACAGGTCCGCATTCCAAATGTGAAGAAAGAGAACAAAGGGGTGAGAAGAAGGAAACATACCGTTGATGATAAGAGTGATTGCACATAAAGTGCACACTGGGAAGGTCAAGTTGACCAAGACATGTCGAGCACCTAGTGACATGGAACACCCTCGGTTCTTCCGTGTTGGTCAGGTCCTTAACCTGCTTCAGCCGCGCAGCAGTCTCGAGACGATAAGATTTGATCAACGCTTGATCCTGTTCACGCAAAAAAAAAATTATTACATCAGCAAATCAAGCATAAAATTCCCCTCCAAGACAATAAATGGACATACGTTCTGAATCTCCTCTCGACTCTCTTTAATCCTCCCAACCAGCCAATCCTTAATCAGCCCTACACTCGCCACGCCATTCCTGCTCAGAACCTGCACGACCCCAAGAGGTGGCATCAGCTTTTCATCCTCCACCACCTCCAGAATACCCTTCACATCCTCCTGGTGCCTCGCTAACAACTCAGGCGTCGAAGTCAAGAACCTCAACACCAAGGGGTACAGGTGCTTCTGCCCCTTTTCCTGCCCGTAATACATCAGATGCTCGATAACCTTCTGCGAGGCGTTGGGATAGTGCAGGGAGTCTTCACGGGATTTGTCCATCCAGAACCGGAGGACGTCTTCATACATCCCCATTTTCTCCCAGAGCAAGACGAGGCCATCTGTGAACCCGTGGGTTGAACAGAGGATGAGGGCGTGTGTGGCGTCGTATGGGATGGTTGGGCTGTGAAGTACCCGCATGGCTTTTTCCCGCATGAGCTTCTCGTCGAATGATTTGCTGACCTTGGAGGTGGTGGTTATGGTACCGTTGACAGCGCCAGTGCTAGTGCCATTAACAGTGGCATTACTGCCGTTGCTGCTGCCATTAACACTAGCACTAGAAGCTGCCTTACCACCGCCTTCACAGGCAACGGCAGCGTCAGATAAAGCTCCAGCAGTGTATTCCACACTGCAATCTGATCCAACTTATCCAGCACTTCATCCTCCAAAGTGTTCTCCACAGCTTCGTCCCTCTCCCTCTCCTTTCCCCCTTCCTTCCCACTATATAACCCCACCGACCCCGGAGCCTGATCCTCCACACTCTGTCCCCACCTCCTCAACGCAACCGTCTCGAGGAAAACCACAAACTGATCCATATGCTCCACGAAATGTGGGAAATAGATCCTTGGGCTCAATCTCTTCACCTTCGGCTCTGCGGGTGGCTGCTGCTGCTGATATGCCAAAGAGGAGGAAGGCATCCTCGCGGACCCAGGTCCAGGACCGAGGATAGACGAGGCTGTGTGAGGCGGCACGACGGTAATCGCGCTGGGTGGGGGTGTGGAAGTGCTCGTGGGCGAAGTAACCTCATGTAACGATCCTCTCCGGGTAGAGGCGTTGTCTCTATCTCTATCCACACCTCGAACGGTCTTGATAGATGGTGAAGGGGGCGTCGCGGTCCTATTGTTCCTATCTCTGTCTTTATCCGCTATAATCGTTGGCGCACCACCAGAAGTTGATCCTCTATCTCTATTTAGGGCTAAATACGATAGGTACGAAGGCGCAGGGGCGGCTGGTTTAGCTTCTGAAGGAGACAGCACTTGTCCTTCAGATTCCGAGGGAGAAGAGGAATCCAGAGGCCCGGTGGTAGTGCATAGGTCAATAAGGAGCTGTGTGGTCTCTTCCGGGAGGGCATCGAGCATTGCTCGGCCGTATCTTGCTAGATTACTCTCCGCCTATAAAGAAGAAATAAGAAAAGAAAAAGGTTATGTTAGCACCAGCACTCTTCTGAGATCAAAGAAGAAAGAAAGAAAAGACACCCACAGCCTCACTCCCCAGCCTCCTCAAATACACCAACGCATCCCCCACCCTCCCCGCATCTTCAATTTGTATCCTTAAATACTCCTCATGCCTTTCATACTTCTTGGCTAAATACGACGCATGGTCAAAGTACCCCGCCTGTCTGCACACCCTGATCGCCGTGGTTAGATCAAAGGGCAGTTCATCGGGATCGTTGGGATTTGAGGAGGCACCGGCACGGCGGGGTCGGGATTCGGTTTTGATAAAGGAGTCTAGACGGGCGACATCTTTGAGCTTGGTGTAGGTGTTGAGGAGCAGCGTGGTGTGGTCCGCGTTGGCGAGTCCTAGAGCATGTAGTTCTTGGAGGTAAGTAACAAGGTTATGGATCCTTTGTGCGTCGAGGTACTGTAGAGGGAAAAAAAAGAATATTAGTTCTTGTTTGAACTTAATCGAAAAAAACTAAAGGAAAACTAGAAGTCATGGAGTAGAGGAGTGACAAGCAATATTAACTAAGCTTGTACTCCAATGCGTCCACCATCAAGGAAAAAGCCCCAAAAATAAAATAAAAATGCAAACAACCCACCTTCCGAATAACGTAACTAGGCTGCACCCACCCAATCGTCCTCACATACTGCACCATCGCAGCGTCAAAGTCGCCTTTACTATACAGCGCGTCCCCATACTGCCTGTGAATATCCGCGACGCTCGCAGGATCCAATTTCTGCGTGGACGCCAGGCTTAGAGCGAGGCCGTAAAGGGATTTAGCGTACAGCATGGACAATTTGGCGGATGTTGGTTTTTCGAGGAGACGTGTGAGCTGTGTGGTGAGAGAGGGGACCGTTAGTGACAGTGATAACTCAAAAAAAGAGAGAGAGAGATAAAAGGCACGAAAGGAAAAGAAAAAGAAAAAACCAACTCACACCACCATCACTCCCCAAAACCCACAGACAACCCCACTCACTCACCACCTCCCTTACCCCTCCTGCTCCTCTCACCATTCCTCCTGCCTTGCCGAAATTCTCCCCCGCCCCCACTCCAAATGTATCCGAATACGCCACGAGCTTGTTCTCCGGGTCAAATATGGTGACTTTCGTCACGTCCCCCTCTGGCCCTCCCCCGCCGCCGCGTGCGACGAGATTGCGTACGGTCGCGGAGGGGGAGGTGGCGCTGGGTATGAAAGGGGGTGAGACAATGACGAGGTATGAGAGGTGGGTGTGGATTGAAGATTTGTGGCCTGTGAGAGGGGATAGCTAAACGTCAGTGCCTTGGTTATAAGATGATGGATAGAACAAAGGAAAAAAGAGAAAATAAAATAAAAAATAAAAAAAGCTACCCACCTTCATAAGCCCAACACGCCCCTCGTCCATCCACACCACACACATAAATCGCCTCCTCCCTCGCCACCACCACATTTCTCTTCCTGCGATCCATAACCACACACCCCAATCCAGCGCCGATCTCGTCCACCACACTCGGCGTGCCCCCGCTCCCCCGCCCTGAGACTTGGTAGCAGAGCACTCGGGAGAGCGTAACGATGAAGAGGTAGTGGTTTTGTGACCGCGGATCGGCGGCTTCAAGGTCTGGGTTTAGATTTGAGGAGTTGGGGTTTGAGTTTGAGGGTGGAGGTGAAGGTGAGGGCGCCGAGGCGGGGTTTTCTGAACCCAAGCCAAAGCTTTCAGAGCGTTCTGCGCCTTGTGAATCACTAGCAGCAGAGTCGGAGCCGACCGAAAAGGGTTCTCGGAACCCCAGCCCTGTGATCGGTTCCATAGGCGACTCGAATATCGTACGTGCTTTCGGTAAAGAAGTGAGGGTGGTACTGGAAGAAAGCGACTGATCGAGGTGGCGGTAGAGTATGACGGTGCCATCGCCCAGCCCAATAGCGAGGTGGGCTAGAGTGTCGGATAGGGCGACGGTTGTCACCTAGATGGTCAGAGCTTTAGTTAGTGGGATTGGTTAATTTAATTATTTGGAGGAGCGCAGGAATGGGGGAAAGAGTAGGGGGACTTACGGGGTGCGGACGGTTACTTAGCTGAACTTTTGTAGACCGCAAAAGGATGGGTGAACCCGTCTTCTTGTCGTTGTTCTGTAAATCCCATATTTTGAGTAATGGCGAGCGGACGCTATCTTCTTCCTAGCCAAGTAATCAAATTAGCATCCTCCATCCTCAAATCCAAGGGGGAACAAAGTAAAGAAGCAAAAGAACATAGACATACACCTAGGGTAACTAAAACCCCCTTCCTTTCGACCATATGTGTCACCCTTCCACCGACATGTGCGACCCAGCTGTTGATGGACTCAAAGTCCCTGTTGAGCAGGTGAATGCTTCCGTGGATGTCTGCGACGAGGATGCCGGCTGTTGAACGTGACATAGTGGATATTTCTGGGGTTGCCTAGGTTTTGGAAACGTAGATGTCTTCAGTTAAGGGGCGAAGACAAAGGAGTATAAAGTGTACCTTGAATATATCGGGCGTACTGCTCAGGTCATGCACGTCCTTGACGGGCGAGGCGTCGAAGAATGGGAATTGACGCCACTACAAGAAAGAAATGGAGGTTTGTCCGAGGTCGTTTGCATGTAATAAAGCACAAGATAGTACTCACTGGAGGAGGCGCAGCAGAAGGAGACGTGCCCGTTAATTTGGCAGTACTTTCGGACAATAATCCGAGGCTTGACATCGCTCCAACACGAATTTCAAATTAACCAAAATCCCGAAATCGTATGGCAGAGAGTCCCAACGCCTAAAGGTAAAGCTTGCAGACCAATATTAGAAACCCCTGGAGCTTGGAACAAGTTTAAACTGGTATGATGACCGCTGAACGTTCTCGTCTTGAAATTGTGGCCAAAGAGTGCCCAGTTTACAGAAGACTCTTGTCGACAGTCAGGGTATATAACAGGGCCTCGAGGCGCGTAAGGAATAGAACAGTAAGCAGCAGAGCAAGGCGAGCATGACGGCAGCCATCCCCCTAAAACAGAAATAAACTCCCACGCGCGACAAAAACCTAGCTCATCAACCCAAACGGTCCCGCCCGAGTGTCCGCCAACAAACTCAACCACCACAACACCTGTCAGTTTCCGTTTCTTTCTTTTCATAAATCCCATACTCAACCTCGTTTGTCTTGTTAGAGAACAGCAGAAAAGCCATGTCGTTCCTCGGACTCCGCAAATGGCCCACACCCGCACGTCTTTTTTCTTCACCTCGCCCAGCACCCAACGCTGAACTGCGTTCTTTCTTTGCTTATAGATCCTCAAGCCCTTGTGGCCCTTTATGGTAGCTGGAACTGTCACTGGTTACCTCATCTTGAAGGCTCAGGAGTCTGGTATCCGATGTATGTCTTCAGTTCTCGGTGGTGGATTTTGCTAATACTGGTCTATAGCTGCGGAATGGCGCAACGATCCCCGCAACCCTTACGCTGCTGAACTTGCCAAGGAAGCTTTACATTAATTCACTTTCTCCCATCAATGTAGTCTCGTCGCCATTGTTGTTGAAGTCGCAATAGAACAACGAGCGGCTTTGCTTGCTCCTCGTCTTCCATCCTCCCAGTCGCTGTCTTGTTAAGAGAGGGAAAACGGGCGGAGAAAAAACTTTGCATGGACGTTGATGCGTCTCCTACTTTGAATTCTCACTTCATTGCCCTCATTCAAGTAATGTCCAACGTCGACGTTGTCCAAATGCTATTGATACCATCCTCGATCGAGCTCTGAACGCAGGCATGAATACGTCAATGTACACCAAACAAGTGGCGCGTCCACTTAGATCCAGTTTTGCTCTCATAGCTCTCTGATTTGGGCCTGGTTCTTGGTCTCAAGTTGCAATGTCTATACCATATCATGACTCCCAGTCAACTCAGCTTTACACTGACGTCTCATAAACGATACCTCACATCGTTACAGCATTCTGATAGGTGGTACGCTGTGATAAGAGCTGGCTATGACAAGGAATCCTAGTAGGAAGTGGGCTCGTGCTCGCTGGTTAGTTACATAGCAAGTGACTTATCAAAGGGTCTGGCAAAAATGCCAAGGGTCCATATAACACATCTGGTCGGGATTCTACGGCGTTGTTCTCTATCAGGTCCGAAAAGCAAGGATAAACCAGGAACGCGTTTATACGCCGGGCGGCTGCTGTTACAGTGGCTCGTGGGACTATAAATAGTGACCACGATGAAAGGATGCCACCCAACCTCTTTGGCTTTGTCTTCCTGCCTTTCAGCCCCCCACGAAAGGTAGTTGCTAGATATCCGGGCTCAACTTGCACTCTACCACACTCTCTGTGGCTTCCTTCAAACGAGGAACCTACGTCGACACTGGCATCGCGTCTACCGTTTCATCATCTACCAGTCCATTACAGACAGCGGGAGCGTACTTTGCACCAAGTGTAGACTGATACTAATCACACGAGGGTGTGGTATTGGATAAGGAACCTCTAACCTATTCTTCTCGTGAGTCGATAGTTTTGCTGAACTGAAGAGGCATTTCCTGATCGTACGCATTATCACCCGCAGGGTTTTAAAAGTTCAAGTTATTCGGGAGAGCTTTTTTTGGCGGCACTAACATAAAACAATTAGTTAGGCAAGTTACGCCTTTGATTTTGAACGGCGTCTCCCAAAGGTTAATGCAGACCTCTAGTCATGAAATCGGAAAAGACAAAAAGGAAGGCCGCAAGTCCCAAACGACCTCAACAACCGATTTCTCCCCGTTGAAATTTGGCACGAATGTTTCACTTATCTTCCTATTTCAGACCATAAGATGCTTTCCTTGACATGTCATCTTCTCAACGAGATATGTCTTCCTTTTATTTTCAGATCCATAACATACACCTGTAACGTTTCCTGCGGAAGAGTATATTCGCCCCAGGTGTTGACGGGAAAATTGGACGATGCGCAGAACAATGTCGAGGCGCTGAAGATGTTCAGCAAAAGCCCGGAGCACGCACCGTTGATCAAGAAGTGCGTGCTGTCGTATTCCGCCCCGTCTGCGAGTAACAAAGTGTCGGAGAAGGCGAGAAAGTCGTGCGCTTCTTTCATTGACACATTTGTGGAGTGTCTCCCCAATTTTGTCAATATGAAGGAGTTGGATGTGAAGCATTTCTCGGAGAGATTCGACAAGAAGATCCTGATGGCGTTAGCTCGCCATCCTTCTCTGGAGGAAGTTGCTTTGATGAATGTCAAATTTGGAGTCCACATCCTCAAGCCGCGCATTCCACTTCGAAGACTCACGGTCGATAATCGCTCTATGATTCGAGAGACCAATCCGAACGCTGTGGCCAAGCTATTGGATATGTTTTCCGGAGAGCATCTGGAATCCCTTCAAGCCTGGACTGAAATATACGCACCTAAACTATTTCGAGCCTTTACGAAGCAAGGGGTATTGAAGCGCCTCACGCATCTTTCGTTCTCCATTAAAATAGACCATGTCGCCGACCTTTACGGCTTCCTTTCCTCGTGCCCGAACCTTGACCAAATTCAAATGCGTTTTGCAGATTATAACCAAGCCCCAATTACACTCCCTCCGCTCCCCAACTCCGCCGCTCCACTTCTCACGTCCTTTTCAGGTCCCGACACAGGGGCCAAAGCTTTTATTCCAGGGCGGCCCGTCGGGAAAGTCGAAATATACCCCTATTACGATACAGGAGGACGGTTAGCTGAGAATCCAAGCAGACTTTTTTTCCCTCTTTCTCAAGGCACGGGAAAGATCACTGAACTCCTTATTGAACCGGCGCAGACAAAGAAAGAGGTTCTCGACCAGATCGTGGCTTGTTTTCCATCTTTAGAGGCACTTACAATCTCGCTGGAAATTAAGGACTTGCCGGATACTGATGACGAAGACATGGACGAAATGTATCTTGACGGGGATTACCTGGAGGAGGATCTGGGAGGGTATGCCTCGGTTTGCGAGGGCGCATATGAAGACCCGATAGGAGGCGGTCAACACTTGGAACGGAAGTCTCATTTTTGCTATGTTCACGTTCATACTGAATATTTGGTCAGTCGAACTCGCTACAGAAGATGGTACACACTGATCTTAATGCCCATACATATCACAGGATTTTCTCCAATCCGTTGCTCTCAAGGAGAAAGAACTACCTCTCACGATTAAGTCGCTATACTTATCCAACTTGCTGACCGACAACTTTGAATACAACGGTATCCCCAAAAACGACGAAAAGGAGGCAGAATATGTTAGGAAATATGGAGACCCATATTCAGCCATGTCGGCCCAGGATGTGTTTATGATTCTTTCCGATAGTTACCCGGCACTCCACAGTGTTACTATCGGTGGGAAACATAGTGGCGTGCTGAGGTGGGTGAAGAGTGACGACAGGACAGGCTGGTTGTATGATACCACTTTCAATTTGATGGAATATCAACGCGTCTTTTTCGATACCCCCTACAACGACTATAACCCCTGGGAGAATTCAGAATCTGAAGGAGACTTGGGTATTTTTTGATTGCTTTATCCGCTTTCTTTCCTTGGTGCGTTCGACATTTACATTCGTTCATTCTTTACTATAGCTTCCTTTATTGACTCCCGGCACTATCTTGGAATACGAAAAGTATTGTTCTCCTTATCATGGAGGTATAATAAAGTGATACAGCCTAGCTAGGGATACCTGCGCCGGTAGCCTGACTTAAATAATAAGTAATGTGTTGGTTCAGATGTTGTTCTCTCGGGTTCGAAAAACAAGGAAAAATCAGGAGGGGTTCCAAATTTGCAGGACGAGGTGGTCCCGGCCCGTGGGACTATCTTATAAGTACGACCACGATGAAAGGGATGCCACTCGACCTCTTTGACTCTGTCCTCCTCCTTTTCAGTCTGCGGAAGTGGGCAGCATAATCATAACTCGCTTGTTTCAAGTCTCCAGGGACTCCAGGCAGCGTTCATTGGCTCTCATTTGCCGGACTGAATATTTAAACGCCTGTCCCTTTGTTTCTTTCTTAAACTCGACCAGGATAACCCTCATCTTGAAGTTTGCACGTTCGTATTACCATTCAATGATTCATGTTACTATTAGTATTAGTGTTATACGTTGATTGTTCGCACATGTACAGTACAACTTCTCATAATGCATATTCCTCATATTGCATCAACCTTTGGCGGTACAGAACTTCCCCAGCCAGCCAAACTATGGTCTATTAATGCATAAATCTCATGATGCATCAGAAAAGCGCCCTTCCCGACGTTATGCACTATGAGAATTTGTACTATAGGAAGATGGTGCCTTTATGTAGGTCACAGGTTGTCCCCCTTCCAATGACATGTACCATGGTTTCGAATTTCCAGGGCAACTCTAAATATCAATTGCGACACAGTACAATCGTGGAATCCCTCTTTTTCCTTCCTTTCCTGTCGCCATTGTCACTCCCTTTATTGAACGCATCCGAACGCATCCGAGTCGACAACGCGTCAACCCTTGCTCAAGTTCACTCATAACTAATTTCACGCCAGATAACCGGCACGAAGAATAGGCACAGTCGTCGTTCATTTACGAGGATTGTAGAAGCCTTAGACTAGAAACAGACTTGGAGGGAGTCTCTTTACGTAAGTAATGATTTGCGTTGAGTGTAACACGCCTTTTTGCTCATCGAAGTAACAAGTTAGGCACGAGACAAGGGATATCTGGCTGCCTGGAGGACTAGGACGCTGGTTAGATGCACCTTTGACCGTTGTCGCCACTTTCTGGAGCTGACCCAGTACCCCCTAGTTATGCTACCCAAAAGGATGAGAAGACGAGCTAGGGTGTTCACTCAGTCCATCCCTGTCGATATTTGGCATGAATGCTTCACTCACCTTCCCACCTCCGACCACAAGAGGCTTTCATTGACATGCCGACTATTCAACGAGATCGGCTTATCGTTCGTGTTCAGGTCTATCACCTATCACCTACACATGCTATATTTCTCTCAAAAAGAGGGATCTGGAGGAGGTGTCGACTGAGATGTTAGATGACACGCAGAGGAATATCATAGCCCTGAAGGCGTTCGCAAACAGCCCGAAGCAGGCCCCGTTCATCAAGAAGTGCGTGGTGTCGTATTTCTATCGTGCCACTCAAACGGCGAATCCAAAAACTGTGGAGAAATCCGATAGGTTGACAACTTCTTTCATTGACAGGTTAGTGGAATGTCTACCCAGTTTTGTGAATCTCAAGGTGCTGGAAGTGGAGAGATTTGTGGAAACGTTGGATGAAAAATTCTTCATGGCGCTGGCTCATCACCCCTATTTGGAGGACGTCGCGTTGGCGAAGACTACGATCAGAGTCGAAGTCCTCAAACTGCGTATCGCGCTCCGCAGTCTTTCGATTAAAGACTCTTCTTGGTTCGATCCTCCTGGCCCTGACATTGAACTCCCATTTATGGCCTACGGCATCCTGGACCGCCTCAAGTGTCTTTCAGTCTACATCGACCCTGCACATATCTCAGATCTCTACACATTCATTTCGTCATGCCCGAACGTTCAAGAGCTTCAGGTGGGGTTCAATGTAGCCTTCGTAGATGAAGATACATTTATCGTCCCCCCACTTCCGGCCTCTGCCATCCCCGTCTTGCATCCTTCTCAGGTCCTGACCTCGCAGTGGCATAATTTATCCCTGCGTGACCAGTTGAGAAAGTGTCGATCGGCAGAGCTTTCGGCCGGATTTTGCAGGTGCTGGGCGACCCTCTCGTGCTTCTCTTCCCCCTTTCCAGAGCGCGAGGCCGGTGACTGAACTCGTCATCAATTCGGCATAGGCAAAGGAGGTCCTCGAGGGGATTGTGAAGTTTCTTCCGGCCTTGGAGACGCTTGGTCTGTTTCTGGAACCTATTGATCAATTTGAGAGTGCGTGGACGACTGGACAACAGACGGATTTTGACGAGGGTCAGTATGCCTCTGTGTGTGCAGATGTATATAGGGACCTTATTGGAGGCGGGCGCAATCTGAAGTGCAAGTCTCATTTCTGTCATATCCATGTGCATTGTGCATACAAATTATATAGTCAATTTCACCTTTCCCTTCTCCTCACAAATGCTTGCTGATATTGATATATACCTATCCTTTGTCCCAGAAACTCCTCCACGCAGTTGCTCAGAATGAGGTGAAGCTACCTCTAGCCATTAAACCCTGGCTCTAGATGAAATCAAACCTCGTCGAAAAGTTCGAAGAGCTGGATGTACCCAGAAGCGACGAAAGAGAGGAAGAGTTCGTGAAGAGATAAGGGATTCCATACACCGCTACCATGGCCCAGGATGTGCTAGGCTCGTTTCACAGAGATACCCAGTGCTGAAGAGGGTTACTATTGGTGAGAAATCATACAAGGGGGCAAAGGATGGACGAGGAATGATTCTGATGGGAGCTAGATGTATGATACGACACTTATTTTGACTGATTACCAGCGCAGCATCGCCCCTCCTTAGGATCGTGCTAAACCTTTGTATTTGACCATGTCCGACGGCGAGTTTGATCCTGATTCGGACTGGCTGAGTTCCGAGTCAGATTAATTGATTTTTTCTATGACAGTCGGCTAGTAAACTGTATTGATTGGTTCACCTAGTAAAGAAAACAGTCTCCGATGAAACATTACAGCATTCTGGAGTTCGGCTACTATCGTTGATCGAGAGTTTGAAACGATGGGGAGTTTGAAACTGTCAACTTTTGCAAACCTTGCTCTCGCATTTGGCCCCCACAAAAATTTACATAAATACAATAGCATACTGCCTACCCTGTTATGTACTTTGTTTCTCGATGTGAAGAATGGCACTCGATTTGCAGAACTGAGTGCATCAAATCAGCTGATGTATCAGCATCTCTTGCAAGATCTGGCCAGATCCCTTTGGTCAAATAAAACGAAAATTCACAGAAGTGTCAAGTAGGGCTGCCAACCGTCCCGGGTATGGGTACGGCCGTCATTTGACGGCTAGCAGACGGGTAGTTTATGGTGGCCACCCGTCCCGTCTTCTCAACTTTCAAAACATGGACGGCACGGCACGGGTCTGAGACGGCTGTTGACGGCCGTCCACGGGCGGTCCCACGCAAAATCTATGTAATTATGTCTATGTAGGCCTACATTCAGTATCCTAAGCTCTAATTGCTCCACGACCTACGGGATGAAGCATCAGTGCAACGGCATTCAAAATGAAAAGGATCGCCATACCCTCGAGGCTTTTCGTGGTGCTTGATTCGGGTAGGGCAGGAACAGGCGGTAAAGGAATGTTGTCATCGGGATCGTGGTAGAATTGAATCTGGCTGGCATCAAGGAGCTCGCCGTTAGAGCCAACTGCACATTGGTCGCTTGCCATTATGAGTGAATGGTAAGTTTCTGGGAATATCTCACTTGTTTCTTCAATTTATACCTGTTCTTCGCCAAGAACTAAGAGAACTGCAAAGAATGAGCCATAATTCAGCACGTACCATATGACAAACAGAACTTCAACTATGACCAGTCTCCGACCACATATCCTCCCTCGAGGACACCCCAAAGCTGCTCATATTGAAGAAAGTGTCAATGTATGAATATCTTGATGACAATTTCTCCAAACGATGGCGCTGGAAAGTCAGTGTCGAAGACGGAAAATGGCAGAGCAGCGGTCAGAGATAAGCACGATCATCACTGATGTCTGCAAAATCTTAATTTAGAACCTAGCTTACATCAGTTGCAATTTTTCGTGCTCACTTGTGATGATCATTGATTTTGCTTAGACTACATATACATTGACCAGAGGCACCCATGTACGGCCGTTAACAGCCGTTCTGAACTGACCAAGGACGGTACACGGTCTGTCATATGATGGCCGTTTATTCCTCATTATTCCAGGCTGCCGGGATGGCACCCATCACCATGGGATGGCTACCCGTCTGCCATCTGGACGGTGCCGGTTGGCAGCCCTAGTGTCAAGGAGACTTGTTCAAGCAGGAATCCTGAGCCTTGGGCAGATTCATATACATTTGACTTTGTGAGGGCAGATGCAATACAGAAGGTGTGTTTAAGCGTGACAAGACTTGACATTTTCATGCGGAAGGACTTGTCCGAGCCCTGCCAAAAGGACCGTGACAATCCGTGACCACCGTTTCAATCTCGCCATTCCTTCAGCTTTGAGACATGGAAATGCTCCTGTCCTTGGCAGCTTCAACTTTTCCTAAAAAAAATTATACCAGTCTGTATAGAATGTAAAAATGTACCTCTCTGTAAAATCTCATTTCCAAATTATATGTGGAAGAATTGATATCGATTTTTCTTTGCTTCGGTTTCAAACTCCCAACGAACCATAGTAGTGCAGTTGTAGATGATGGTATGAAATGGTAGGTGATGGCAAAAGATGGCAGGGAATGGCAACTCATTCAGTAGCTCAGCTAGCAATTGCTAATTAGAAAACTCAAATTTTTAGAAAAGTATGGTAAGAATGTTATGGTTAGCTAACGGATGCTGGATGTTGTTCTCTGAAGCCCAAAAAATGGTGAAATTCCTGAGGAAGGCATAACATTTTTGAGGTTTCGCCAAGTAGGATGCAAGCTTGAGCTTGAGGCTCGCAGGGTTTCAAAATTTCCAGTGGCTCATTTTGCCGGCCTATAAATAGACAGAAACCTCCTTGACTTTGATGACTTTCTTCCTCCCTTTCAGCCTGTGGAACTGAGAGCACCAACCTTATTCTAGCTCTCCTTGGTGTGAATATTGTGACTGTTGTAGCTCGTGAGTCATTTCCTCCAGTGAACAGTGTTGAATGCATCCGAATCTACAGCAGTGCATCACACTGTCCACTTGTTATATGAACTTCACGTTTGCTCATGGCATCTTCGTCAATAAAAGTCAGACTGCAGCACTTCCTTTGAGCAAGTCAGGCTCATTCCTAAGGTGTCGAGCCCTCTGCTTATCATATTTTGGTCTTAGAAATTTGGCAAATTATATTTGGTCAGTCACACCTTTAGTTGTTTTTGCCACTACTTATTGACCCTTTCCTACATAGCAATGAAGTCGACAAGGGCAAGGACAAGAAGACTGGCTAACGAGTCCAACCAGATGATGCCCGTTGAAATGTGGCATGAGTGTTTCACTTACCTTCACATCTCCGACCACAAGAGGCTTTCGCTGACATGTCACCTTTTCAATGAGATATGCTTGTCTTTCATCTTCAAATCTATAACCTACACCTGCCATACTTACAGAAGAGGAGATTCAAAGAAGACAGCCAAGGTGGCATTGGATAATGCACAGAAGAATATCACAGCACTCAAGATGTTCGCAAAAAGTCCGAAGCATGCGCCACTAATCAAGAAGTGCGTGTTGTCTTATTTCCATCGCACTTCTTGGGCAATAGATAAAAAAGCGGCAGAAAAGGTAAAGAAGCTGGCTATTCCTTCATCGATACATTTGCGGACAGTATTCCCAGTTTTATTAACCTGAAGGAGCTGGAAGTGGAGATGTTCACATCAGTGTTGGACAACAAGTTCCTCATGGTGCTTACTCGCCATCCTTCTTTGGAGGTTGTCTCATTGACAAAGGCCACATTCGGTGTCGACGCCCTCAAGCCGCGTATTGCCCTCCGGGCCTTTCTATCAAAAATCGCTCATCTCGATACGATGTTCCCAACCCCGCCGTTAAACTCGTTGACATATTCTCCCAAGAGCGATTGGAATTCCTCCATGTCTTAACTGCAGCGTATGCGCCAAAGCTATTTCGATCACTCCCGAAGCAAGGTGTCTTGGACCGCCTTAAACACCTTTCATTCTGCATCAGGCGTTCTGATATTCCGGACCTTTATCACTTTATTTCTTCATGCCCGAACCTCGAGGAAATTCAGATGAAATTTGTAGTGGACTACAATGACAACGCATTCGTATTCCCCCCGATTCCTGGCTCTGTCATTCCTAATCTCGCGTCCTTTTCAGGTCCCAATCTAGCTGCCATGGTGTTAATTCCCGGGCGGCCCGTCAAGAATGTCGCAGTAGACCTGGGAGCTTTTGATTCCGATGTGCAGTTGAGCAGGGATCCCAGTCTGCTTTTTTTCCTCTTTCGCAAAGCACGCAGCCAATTACCGAACTCGTTATTCAATCGATGGAAGGCAAGAAAGAGGTTCTGGAGCAGGTTCTGAATTGTTTCCCATCTTTGGAGGTGCTCGGGTTTTCTCTGGAGACTACTGATCCACTTGAGAGTGATGAGGAAAGCGGAGAACTGCTGGATGTTAAGGAGAGCTGCCGGTATGCCGCGACCTGCGCAGACGCCTATCGGGACCCTATTGGAGGAGGCTACAACCTGAATCGGAAGACTCATTTTTGTTATATCCATGTTCATACAAATTATCTGGTAAGTGCACCAAATTATTCCTTACCTAAAGATACATGCTGATGCATACAACTACACAGAATTCCTCCGTTCAGTTGCTCTGAAAGAAATACAGCTACCTCCAACCATCAAATCACTGTCCCTGCACGAGTATGAGCTTGTCGAGCACTTTGAAGATATGTACATCCCCAAAACCAACAAGGCAGAGGCAGCATATGCAGAGAGGTATGGCGAACCATATATGGCTTCCATGGCCCAGGATGTGTTTAAAACCCTTTCTGGGAGTTACCCGGCATTGAAGAGTGTTGTCGTTGGGAAAGGTACAGGGGCAGATTGAGGTGGGTGAGGGATGGAGATGGGAGTTGGATGTATGACACTGCCCTCAGTTTGGTCGAGTACCAGCACAGCATTCATCCTCCTCCAGGTGCAGGCACTGTTCCCATGTATAAGTTGTTTCCGTGGTCTGAGGATGAGACTGACTATGATTCAGACATTGATTTTTGACTGCTATATTGCCAGCCTTTCTTCCCTGGCACATTTGCCCATCAAATTGATTCGACCTTACTTGGCATAGAAATACATTCATAGTACTTCCACATCGTGTCGGACGCAACCATAAGTTGTCAATGTTTGTAAAATTTACCTACCTGTGCATGCGCATTTTCGAGAGTATTCACGAGGCTCTAAATTTAAGGCAAGGTAGGGAGGCGGCACGTGAGAACTACAAATTCAACCATGATGAAAACTACTGAAATTCAAATTGTTCTCCAAAAGCCCGAAGCATGTGCTACACCGCCATTTGGCCCCAGCATGCACGCAACGTGAGATTCGCACGCGGCTGATATATCTTTGAAACGTGGGATCAGTGTGACTCGAAGGTGGCTAACAGGACCGGTTCTGGGATTGCAACATGGTGAGCACACCTCACGCTGGGAAGGCATGGAATTGGATGGACTGGCTGTGAATTGCGATGCCTGACCTGGTTGATGGTCATCATGTACTGTCTATGTGATGAAATTTATTGTTTTCAGTCCCCCTATTACATTTCTTACATGCTGACCTATATTCCTCCTCTGTGTTATTTACATACTTGGTTCTATAAGATAGTCTACATTCGTTGTGTGAATTCTAACAGGTGAAAAATATTCTATTGATTGTGTGACTGTGCAGTGTTTGAATGAGCACCATAAATGTAGCCTGACCTCTATCCACCCTGTTATTTATTTGCTTGACTTCTGAAAACAACACACTCGCACTGGGCAACCTATCATAGATAAAATCCTCACTATTGGCTGCATGGCTACATGTTATCTGTTTGAATAAGATACACCAGATATTTCATTCTGCCTGTAGCTTTTGGACTTGCTTGGCTATCTAAATTCAACTACACCTCTATGATGGTTTGCTATAGCTGAAATGTTTGTCTCCTAAGTAGTTTGATTGATGTCTCCAGCCTGCATCAGCATGGCAGAAATAGAGGATGACATTGAGGACTTAATTTTAGGGAATACTAGCAATTGTAATTCATAACTTAGACATCTATAACATCACACAGACAGACTGGTCTTCAACACAGATGCTGACATGGGGGATACATTTATTCAACCTAAATACATCAGTAATGACAATCAGGAAGCTTTCAGCCATGCCTATGTCTGTTGTTCCTGTAATAATTTGAAAATCAAGATGCAGCTGCTGTTCCCACAACCAGATTCGCAGCCCCTGCAACTACATCATCAACGCGCTGCTGCCAGTCATCAGCAGGGACATCTTTGATGTCATAATCTTCATCCACGCCGAAGGCAGCGCGATCGAGTTCAAGGGCCCTGTTGAATGCTCTGTATGTGACTCATAAGCCCTTCATTAAGAAGACAAGGTCATTAAGATATTACATACCTTGCCATCAAAGTAGTCGAGGTCCCCGCAGTGTCCCGAATGAACTTGAGATGTTTGTCGATTAGATTCCAGTATTTTTCACTGCCTTCACTTTTGACGTATATCCCATGCTATCAATAACTCAGAAAGCAGCTTGCACAAAGAAAGGAACTACTTACCATGAGTGCAACATGGGCACAGAGCTGAACTGTGGGGCGACAAGGGGTACCGTGGACAATCACTTGCACAAGTTTAAAGATGTTGATCTTGGTATTGATACTGTCCCAAATCTAAAGAATATCAGTCACTGTGTGATATAATAAGGAGCAGTGAATAGGAACTTAACTAATTTTTTCACTCTTGTGTGAGCTTGAGTGAGCGAGTAACTGACAAACATGGTTATTTTTTCCCAACTAGAATAGTCATGCTCGATGCCCTGCAGCAAGTCAAACCGATATCTCTTCAAGATGTCCTGTTAAAAATCTAGAAGAGTCATCAAATAATATGATATGCTAAAGCACTCACGAGAACATGGTTGCGAGGAATGTCACCTTTATATGCACTGATTTTGATGGAAAGCATGACTGCCAAGCCATAATTATTGATATTAGTCTGTAAACAATGGAGGGCCAATTGAGTAAAACAGTTCAGGTAAGATTTGGGTAAGACTGCAATTTTCCTTACCTTGAGATCTTCAGATAGTGTATAGGGAGGTGCAGCGGATTGCTGCACATCTATTTTGTTTTCCAGAGCGAACAAGAGGGTAAATATTTTTGCTTGTCAGATGAGTGCAGAGTCCTAGCCAATATCATCAACATGGAACAAGCAAATTGGAAGAAATTACTCATCACCTTCGAAATAAAGGCTGCCACTTCATCATGCTGCTCAGGGCAAAGCTTCTTCCTTGCAGCATATTGTTTGCATGGAGCAAGTGTGGCACCAATGGTAAAGGACGCAGGCTGCATTGTCTGGGGGCCATCATCGGGTTCCATATCACCACCATCCTGAGGCTCTTCACCTGGATGCACATGCTTCCCGAGGACTGGTTCCGGGGATGGGCTCGACCTCAACATGGCATCCTCCATAGCTTGTTCTGCTGCTGAAAGGAAAATATGGGCACCCTCCCATTGCAAGGGGCGGGGTGCAGGGGTGTTTGACACAAGAGCTTGAGTTTCTGGGGAAGACCTCGAATGAGCTGCGGGAGAGAGAGAAGAGGCCATTGCTGGAATCATGGTTAGGAGTGAGGTCGGACCAAGGCTTTTTGTATTGCGACACAATGGTCATGACTCAAATCGAGTGAGTTAAGGTGGAAATGAAATGACTCTGACAATGTATAATCACCAGTCAAGTCAACATCTGGCCACCAGGTCTTCGGGTACTTAGTCAAATTATAATATGGAGGAAATGACAAGTTGAATGGATGCAACCAAAACATTGATTAATAATAGGCTGGCATATTGCTTCTTGATTTGAATACTCCAAGAAGGCTATAATGAGAGCCCTGTTCAATGAAAAACTACAGTTATTGTTGAGAAGGCCTCTCCAAAACAAATGTGAATGACTGAGCAGTGACATTTGGACCAGCCACAGTCCCATCTCCCTCCATGTCTAATCTTGTGTGCTTGTTCGGACCTGGGCCTGTCTGGTCTGTCTTGTTTGTCAAATCTTGCTTCTTCTGGTCAGCACGAGCTTTTGCTGCTGTTCACTTGGCATCCTGTGTTGTCCGAAGGCCTCCTGCTATTTCAAAATGTTTTGCCTGGCGATTTTGATGAAGAGGAATAGGTGCAGTGAGGGAACGGGGTAAGGTTCCATGGAGGAGGTGCACATTGTGGAATGCGTGGGTGTTGATAATGAATTGCTCAATCAGCTTGTGTTCAATATAGCTCTTGGTGATACCTGATGCTACACGCTCCTGCATCACTGACTGCTTGCCTGATGCTGTACATTTTGCGAAAGGACAATCGTGTTGAACATTATACACAAAATCTATAGCCTAAGAGTTCTTACTTTAGGACAGATCAGACAGGTAAAGGCAATGAAGTACGTGCCGTGGAGGGTATAACAATGTATGTTGTTTCTTTATGATGTCGAGCCAGCATCAGCATCCCAAAAATTTCATGTTGAGCTGATAGGATCTGGAATACATTGAGTACGATGACAGCATGGTCACCTGTGCTAGTGGCTAAAATCGCTGTGATACAGCCAGTAATGACTTCATCACCCTATATGGAAAAATATTTTGGTGGAAATTGGGTGAAGGTGACTCTGAACTTACATGTAAAATTGACCTTGCAAAAACCCATGACCCTTTGTAACATTGGTCCCCAGAATGCGCAACGGCAGATCGACAAGCTGTCCACTGGGAATTTCGGTCTTCTGAAGCTTGGTTCAGAGCTTTAGAGCCTTCTGATTGGGACCAACAAGTGTACTTTTGATCCTCCTTTTTATTGTTATTCTGTTTCATATGCTTTAATGGTTCCAGTTTGAAAGTACCTGTTACATGTAAGAATGGCAAAAAAAGATCACAATCTGAACCAACCATTTTCCAACAGTTCCACATTAGTCCAACCCACCAAAGCTTGAAGTGTAGGGTGAGCATGTATGAAGTTATGGACTGATGGACCAGGTTGGTGCCATTCCCCTTCTGGTGTAGGTGACCAACCACCAGTTAGACTGTGGAGTCGGTACTCCGTCTGAGCACGGAATTACGCAAAATCATTATGGTGGCAGACTCACCTCGATCTTTTAGTGAGTCAGCCGTGACACCGCCAACGGCCCAGCTCAAAGCCACTGAATTGAAAGATTTTGTTTCCGTCCACCTGCTCAACTTGCACTGGCAACGTGATTACAGAAATTTACCATATATGTATATTTTCCTTTTACTTTATTCCTTGTCAGGGCAACCAACTCGCTAATTCCTTATTCCTTCATTCATCTTTTTGGTGCCCTGACTTGTCCCCATTCAAATTTTAGCCTTAGATTTATTCCTATAAAATTTTCAAGGAAATTTTCGTAGCTAAAGAGGTATAAAAACCATGTAGTAGCTACATATTTTCTTTGGTTAATTTCAGTGCATTTTTCCCCACTCAAAACGAGAGCTACAAGAGCTCTAGCTGACTTGCGAAGAAGTCAAAGTCTCCAAACTTACTCACTTTCTCACGGGTACAGGCAACTTTGGGATCTACTCAAAGTTCCTTACCCACTCATATTCTCTCAATTGAGCTCGCTAAGGACACTCGAGGTGATCCTTAGGCTCTCTTATTCCACCAAACACCCTCAAAACATCAAGACTTATTTTTCTTTTCACTACCATCTACTTGGACATAGTACCTTAGTATTTGATTGTTCCGTCAATCATCTTACTCAGTTCCTTCGGATTTCCCCTCATCTTATACTGTTCCCGCACAGAACGGGTTATTTACAAGATGGTGTTTCAATACTTCTTGCCTAGCTAATTGGAAGGCTATGTCTCAACTTGGGGCAAGGTGGTTTGAATAGATTGAACAATATCTGAAAATAGCATTAAAGCATTCAAAATTTTCTGTGGCTACCCCAACAAGAGGTCCAAAACGATGGATATCTTCCTTCAGGTAAATGAGAAGATGTAATTTAATCTTGGATATAATTTTCGAAGGGTCGATCATGGCAAAAAGGTCAAGGACATTTGCAGCGGAAACTTCAATGTCAGACTGCAGAAGAGAGTTATAGAAGGCAAACAGTATGATGCAAAATGATCAGACAAATGAGATACTCTTCCATATTTCGAATTTCTGGTATCCACAGAAGCGCAGCCAGTTCACCAACTGCCTTTGTGAGAAGAAACCTGGTGGCATCTACAAGATCATACACGTGGAAGATGTTCACTTGTGCTATAGTTTTGAACTGCCTTCCAATGAGCGAATTGGCATACTGCATGATATAATTGGCATGAATGGCATGGATGGAAAGCCCCAATCATTCAGTTGACTGCAGATGAACTGCATATATCTCCTTCTGACTAGTGGTCCATGGAGTATGCGAGTCATGCCACAGGTACTTGACAATGCCTAATAATATGGTGTGGAGGATCTCAACAGGGGTATCAACAGCGGGATCAAACCCTGCAAACATTGACATGAGGATACAGTGTGATCATTGAACAAGGGCTCACCATCAAGTGACAGAAATGGGTTCATAATTTTGTCTCTATGTTCCTTCACCCATTTGAGCAATTCAGCTTGAATATCACCTGTACTCCATTCACTATGGTCTTTGTGCATGTTTCGAGCACGATCAATAAGGTCATCAATCCAAGGTTGAATATAAGCAGCTTTGATGCTATTTTTTGTCTGTTCAGCATGTACATTCTGCGTGACACCTAAGCATGCCAACTTGACCTGGGACTCAATATCTGTGAGAATGGTTTTCACTGACCAAGCAACACCAGCCTAGAAATAAATGTAGATTTAGTACAATTTATTCATGGTCACAGTGATTTGCAGGTTTGGCGATCCACCTCAAATAGTCTATGAAACCCAATATCACTTTCTTTGAGTTGTTGTGGCCCACCAACAAGGCATTTTCAGCATGGATGATTTCCGTTTGCTCTAATATGACCACATACTTTGCTCTAAGTGGGATTATCTCCTGGGCCACAGTTTACAAAAAGCTTGAAGTGTGTTTGTACTCCTGATGTGCCATGATGGACCCTTACTGGCTTCTTGTGCGTCGACCTGGTGATAATCAATAAAACCGAGCCACACTGCAAGAAGTAGACCTACTCGATAACTTGTTTGATACCATGAAATTGTTCTGGAATACTAGCAACTGGCAATGTAGAAACAAAGTGAACATGGAATTCTTGTTGGAGGAGTTTCCGGGGTAGGTTTCAGTGACTGATGTAGATGTTCCAGTGCTTATTCCAGCTCTTGGACCAGTTTCCAGATATGTCATCACCAAAAACATCTATCCAGCTAGTGTACAGGGGATCGCCCTCTGCCAGAGCCTGATCAGGATTGGGCATGAGTGTGGGATAACCTGATTTAATAGTACAACCTATCTCTCAATGAGCGTGCTTACAAGGGATGATGTGGCCAGAACCTACTGTGCCAGTCAGGAACCAGATTCAAATCTAGTAAATCAAAGAAATTGTGCTCCAGGTCTGATGCACGGATTAAGAATGAATTAGTGTCAACAACAGTGGCAAGAGGCTGTAGGGGATATCAATATTTCAAGTAAATTATAAATTATACTAGAGAGGAATCATACCTTCTCATCGAAAACAATAGCATATGCATCTGCAAAGACTTGCCCATCAGTGTCCTCCAACCATCAGACGGGAATAATAAAGTCACTGTTCTTAAGGCGCGCAAGTTCATTGATGTAATAGTGGCGATCTCCAGCATTGTACATTGGGCTCAACATATGTTGATCAACATCTTTCTGCCACTTCGCAGCATGATAAACCTCAGAGATAACACCATTTGGAGGAATTACTGGATAGCGACGTATATGATTGCACACTGTCGGATTGGCCCAGTCCTGGTACATTCAGGGTATTCAGTATAAGATGCAGAGCTGGTACATATTGCTCACCATGGCCACAATAGTACGCAGATCATTCATAGAATAAACATTTCCCTTAGGTGACTTGTACTGTGTAGTAGGAACACCAGATGACTTCTGGATGGAAGTCTGTACTTTGTGCAAGTGATATAAAGAGGGAACGTCACATGCACCTGTTTCATGGAGAACCCAGAGGAACACCTCCATAAGCGAGTTTGAGATTCTCATTCTTGGGAGATTATCAAGTGTATCAAGCAGAAAGATCTGTAGAGTTATGGGTATATCAATTGAGTGATTCGAATCTGGCAAAATACACACTGTCTTCGATTCATATGGCGACCAAGCATCAGAAGCCTTAGGCTGACCCCATGCCTCTTCATTAAGTAGGTCTTCCACATCAGGAGCCCTAGAGTCTGTTCAAAGGTAAGATGGATTGGTGGGTTGAGCACAGTTGGACAACACACATATGTGCATTTTGTAACAACTCTGTCAATATGTCGTCTTGTTCAAGCTCATCTAGAAGAAGTTGCCCGTCATTAGGTTCCTCATCTGGGATCAAGTCCACACAGTGCCAGAGATCAAAATCAATGGCCTCTCACTCCAGTCACTTTCTATCTTCAATTGCTGCAAGAGTGTGGTCAATCCCTGCATCAAAAGTTTCAGTGGACCCTGCATAGTTGTCCCACATTTCTTCTTCTTCTATGCTTGGTTTGGGCACATGGGGCGGCCAAGGAACAAAAGGTTCAGGCCTTGAAGGTAGCATCACAAAATCCATTTCTTCCTGTGCATGTTCTTCTTCTTGCATTGAATGTTGCACTGCCATGAGGACGGCTTCCCTCTTCTCCTGGGCACTAATTGAGTTGGCATGAAGTTCTGATTTCAGATGACCTGGAAGACTTTCTTTCTGAATCCAGTTCTTTTGTCCCCGCCTTGCCTCACATATCTTGCATAGGACCTTCTTGCCATCATCCGACAATTCCACAACTGAAGAGACGCTTTGTCAGTAGCACACAATATACAAGCAGAAGAAAACTTACACTCCGGAAGTGAGTTCTTTGACTTCCTCCCTCTGCCCATTGCCTGTGGCTTTCTATGAACGGTTCTCCTGAAATGCAGTGCCGAAGTTATGAAGCAGTCATAACCTGAGTCACAAGAGGCTAAAATTTCATTCATCAGAATACATGGTGACAAATCGATGTCATTATATGTCAAGCATTGGGTGTGACCTGTGACCAGTAGGAAATTTTGACAGGGCTTGCCAATTTCGACCAGTCCACTTAAACAGAGGCCCGTATGTGGCATTCATAGTGCAAAGTTTGCCGAATTCGAGAAAATAGTTGTCAGAGCATCAAATATAAACAACTCTGTTGGCGTATTAGGGATGGAAGCCTCAATTTGATTAAGTAACTGTCGGCTCATATAAAGAGATATATAGGACATGGGATTGCAATGTTGGGCTTCGACACATTTGAAGAAAAGATGGCGAGCAAGAAAGTGCCCTAGAGACAGTCGAAGCAAGCATTTGGGTAAATGTCATGTCCAAGACATACATTGTCCAGCCGACATGAATGGTGAAGAAGGCAATGAGAAGGGGTGTGAGTAAAGCTATCAGACCTGTGAAAGCGAATGGTGTGGAGGGTATTGGGAAAGAGTGTAGTGGTAAAACCAGAACACCTGGAAATGAAGATCCTAAAACCTGGGAATAGGCTTGAAGTGCGTTCTTCCTGAGAGAAAGAAAGGGCTCACTTACAGAGTAGTAAAGCATCCCAAGCAGGGAGGCTGTCTTCATAGAATTCAAGGATAGGAAGGATTGCATTTGTGATACCACAAGCTGGGGCCATGCTTTTGCGAGTTATTCAGATTTTATAGAGTTTGGGCCAGCCGAACTGTGAAGGTCAAGTGAAGGTGTCTCCCTGAGTGCCTAACCATCGTATCTTGTGTGATCCATGTGACATCATCATTTGTCTTTCCAAATTACACTCACTCTTCACTGATATGAATAGCATTTCAAATCTTTCTCTCTTAGCTGCTCAGGTTATACCTTGGCAGCTTTATCACACTTTCACCACAGTTTTGCAATTATCTCAGCACCCGTTGATCATGCCCCTTTTTGCATCACCTCATACACATTCAAATTGCATTCAAATTTCAATTAGGTGTTACCTCTTCAGCCTAGGTATGATCACAGCTACGTTCGAGCAACCTCCCCAGGATTCCGGTACTTCAACTCCTTTGCCAGAAGATGCAGCTATTTCTTTTGATTACACTCAGGGATCTGTTTTTCTTCACAAGGGCATGATATACTACTCTCCAAATTGTTGTCGACCTGTTGTCATACCCCCGCATACAGTTCTTGTGGGGTGACCTGTTCAAGTCGACAGACGCATAGACACATCAATGTTCAAACAACCAGTCTGGTGGACTGATCTATATGGATGGCTAAGTTTTGTACCTTTGTCCCCAATCTTCATGTATGCACCATTTGCGCCATTCTGTTGGATGCCACAAATCGAATGCATTCAAATCCAGCGAGGCCAAGAACCAGAAGATTGGTTTGAAATGCATGGCACTGACAGCCATGAATGGCAAGTACATGAGCAGCTCATCGTGGAAGCAGCATGGTACCTTCAGCAACATTTCAGTGTTTCAGGCAACCCTCCTGTTGTTCCATTGGTATTCCATTATAATCGCTGCTACAAGAGTCATGGTGTGGCAAAGTGCATGATCTTGATAGCTCGAGACTGGCTCTCTATTTGGATGGGCTTTTTGTCCTACATTATATCATATATCAACCTCATTCCTGCTTCCCATCGAAAGTCATCAGAACATTTGCATCTTCCACCATGGTATGGCTATCTCTTGAGCCAATGAAACTATCAGGGCTTCTGGCTCGACGGCCTTCTTTCTTCGACAGTCTGTACTTTTGACCTTAAGACTCCACATGCTGGGGTCGTGTTTCATTGGACAGAGGTTGACAAGCAACGCCCACCTATTGAATGGTTTTATTCGCACAATGTCCCCTTATTTTTTCCTTGGACAAGTGTTGAAGAGAAGGCAATTCAGTACAATATCTCCCTTTCTTATCTTCAACCTCCTGTCGACCTAGTCCAGCAGGCATTGACTCTGATCTTCGACTCCCCAAGTGCTCCTTTAGCATAGCAGCCCTTATACTCACCAAGTATCTGGCACTTGGAGAGAGCCTTACAAATGAAACTTTGGACTTGCTCTGACTCGAGCATGCCCCATCCTCTGTTGTGCGGTTTATTGAGAAGCAAACCAATTGTCAACTTTCCACTCTCTTCGAGACTGAGGCTCTAGCGTTGCAAGCTCTGCACACTCTTTTGATGGAATCTCGCAATGCCAATCAAATAGCCGCTGAAAGTGCAGCTGCCTCCCCAACACAAACTATGATTGCGCCTTTTCCCAACGAAGATAAGGGAAAGTTGTACAACCATTTCGATGACTTCTTCATGGCCAGAGAGAAACGGCAGGCAGAGTTGCTCAAGGTTGAGTCTGTAGAGGATCGAGTTCATCGAGAAAATCATGAGCAGGACAGACCTCTGCACAATGTGTACATCTGGACAAAAATTTGGTCTTCTGGTGGCCGGGATGTTTATAACTGTGTTCGCCTTCATCCTGGTGCAAAGGAGACAGAGTGGTCTGAACATGAACTGTATCAGAAGGTATATAATGCCATGGCCAATGAGTGGGATTTATGCGAAGACTTTCCCTCCCCCTTCAGGAATGCAGATGAACCTGATGCTGACTTGGACAACAATGAAGCACCTGTTGGCCATCCTTCCAATGATGGTGCTGATTCCCACCAGCCTTTGATCAGCACAGCTGAGCTTACAACCATTGTGCCAATGTCTTTGAGTGACAAAACTGCTGGAGAACTCTCACCACCTTCGTACTCTCATGATATTTTAGAAACTCTGAGGCTGGTATACGGTTACACACCACCCTTGGTGGATGTCAGCAGTTCTGACAAACATGACTGGCATACTCTTCTACATACCCTTGGCTTTGTCAGCAGTCTGGATGAACTTCCCTTGATGGATTCAAACAGACATGCCATCACAGTCTTCATGGACCAAATTTTCAATAGCTCTTCCATTCTCTCTGACATCAATGATCTCGACACAAGTAACTACCATCCTCTGCACCATCTTTTCAAATTTAATGAAGTTCATCATCTATCAGACAAGCTTTTGGTTTTTTTTGGCCCCTGTTCTTCCTCCTGCAACTGGGCATTAGGGGTTGAATCCCTAGATGTAGCCCTGTATGTCTGCAGGTATATTCTTGAAAACCCAAAAGCACATACCATTGTCACTGTTGCACATCGCCTTCTTCAACGTGGGATGCGGTTTCATACTGTGTTGTCTCTTCCATGCAGCCCTCAACAAGTAACAATTTCTCAATGCTACAAACCTCTAGCATATAGGTTCACAAATTACAAGTTTACATTCCATGATTTTGAAGCTGTGATGCTTAACTGCCAAGCTGTTCTCTCATCTCCACAGGGACGTGCTGCAGTATTGCAAGGTGGAATCATTGGGTGTATTGCAAGGGAGTATCTCAGCATGGATAGTGCCCTTGAGGGTCCTTCTGTTGAGGTCACTGCTCATCGTGCTGGTTTTATTGCTCCATCTGGGGCACATGGGCTGTCATACTGTGATGATGAATTGACCCAGAATGAGATTGCAATTATATGTGGGACATACACTCTATACACTTGTAAGTATTCCTACAGCTTGTTGCTTCTGTGTTTTCTGATTATTTAAACAGCAACAAAAGGCCAAGTAGCAGTATGGTCATGGTTTCTGCCACCAGATGTCTGGAATCAACATCATGCTGGCTTAAGGTGGTCTGAATGGACAGAGCACTGTGAAACATGGTTTATGAAGCTCATGGAAAACATACGCTCAGGGAAGTCTAAGCCAATGTCTTCAACTGAGTGGGGTTCAGCACTTAGAGGTTTTAAATTGGCATGAGCATTAGTCGACAAGAATGCAGCTTGTGCCAGTGCCTTTATTGATGATGTCCTGCCTCTTTGATACTTTCAAGTCTCCTTGTTGTCTTCTGATGGATTTGTTGTAGTGCCTTTTGTATTCATTGTATAATATAAACTGCACAATATACCTTTTTAGTTTCCTAGGAGCTCTCTAACATCACTCACTGCAATTATGCCCTGCTGCAGCATGCCTTATAGGGTGCGCAATAATCTGAAAAGTCTAAAAAACAAAATAAAAAAGAATTGTTGTTGATTATTATGTAATTGATGGAAATGGCCCTTTTCATTTATTCATTCCCCACATTCGGTCACCTCGTCATTATTGTCGCAATAATTGGTGAGCTCTTTTATGTACTTCAAGTGAGTTGCATCTTTCTTGATAGCATGACACTCACGGCTGATGGCACAAGCAGTTTTCATGGCTGATGTACAGGAAAGTGTAACCTCGGTATCGAGCAAATCGAACAAGCTTCTTGCTTTCAGGACCATAAGCAACTTCCTCGCCTTTATCCAGCAACAGGGTTATATGGATGCCACTTCTGATAAAAAGGGCAAAGAACTCAAATTGGCTGTTGCATTTTCGATCATAGCTTCACTGGAAACCGAAGTCGTCGCTGTTGGGACAAAACAGGAGATAGACGGTGTTCAGGTCATTGTCTGTTCTGATCTACCTGATCATTTCCACCAAACACTTCAACAGCCTAGCTCATTATTTCAACATTTAATGCTCTTTGTGAGGAATCTCCATAATGACCATCCAGAATATGCAGGAACCTACTATCAAAATGGACTGCCAAAAGTTATTCCCATCATGGTCCCACCTGCACTCAAAAAGGAACTGGATATGGAGAGTCTCACTGCATATGTTGATGAGCTCTGGTGAGTGTCATACATAAGGCTCGGATAACAAATTAACTTCTTATCTACCTCCTACATATAGTAAAGTTGCACCGAAAAAAGCTAATATCCATTACCTGCTTGCCCAACACATATACGTCATAAAGTCAATACTTGCCACGAAGGCCCTGGCAAGGAGGGAACATACAATCTTCTTTTGCGGTACATCATCGCCACCTCTTTTAGAAAGATGCAGGTTGGTTTCAGCATGTGTCAACACCTTACATGGACTCATTGAAAAGGCATCGTTAAATCTGCTGACTGAGAATTCCCCATTTCCAGAGGCGAAAGTTGACGATACTGCAGACAGTGAATTTTTGCGGATGTGGCCTACCCGGTTCGCACAAGACTGGCGTGAAAAGTATCCCATCATAAATGATTTGGCGCCCAATTTGTAAAAGACCCCACAGCCCAGCTTTACAGCAGGGAGTCCTTGATTGAGTTCCATTCATTGATTCTTGATCTCCTTCGACATTTTAGAGATTCTCTGGCCCAGCTGAACATGCATTCGGGCTCTCAACCTCCAGACATGTGCATGAAGCATATAGCCAACATTTTTGTGTACAGAGGTTTCCTTATGTCCTTATCTTGAACACGTGCCTTCCATGACCATCTAGACAACATCAGTGACATCCTTGACATTATAGTCCAACCTACAATATTACCATAGGATTTTGATCAGAGTGAAGAGTCACAAAGTGTCAAGGATGAGAATGATCCCAATGATGGTAGTGCCAAGGTCACAAATGGCAATCTGCAGCAGGTGCCTTTAGAGGAAGATATTCCTCCAATTCTGACAAAAGCAAAGCCTTACCAGGACTGGTTGAGACTCGTTTTGGCCGAATTTGAAGCAACCGATGTTCTCATTCAGTTTTTTGTGCAGAAACTCGACCAAAATGCCAAGATCAATGTTCAAATTGTGGACCCCCCCATGGTGGACAAACAGCAGCTTCCATGGGAGCAACTTTTCACACCTGATTCATTATACATTCCTTCAGTTACACTCGGTTTTGCTGAAGACAATGCTGATATATTGGCCTATCTCCAAGATTCTTTGGGTGCCAATCGGCTGGTGTTTTCACATGGTTAATGAGTCTTGCCTCAATAGTATTCAACCTTCGAACTGGAATCTTCTCACTGCTAGAGACAAGGTCTCTGGTCAGGTTGATTTACTGAAGGCCCTCCAGAAACATCGAAAGACAGACAGAATGTTCCCAGTCAATTCTTTGAGTCCGAAATTGCACATTTTCCCTGGTTGGCTAGATCTTCTTGAGAACCTCACTACAGACATTGATGCTCTCAACAAAGCAGAGATGAACAGGAACATAAAAACTTCTTTTGGGCAGGTGGTCTTCCAGATGGGTCTATGGCTTTGCAGGATTCCAGAACCATCAACCTGTGAATAAAGAATGCCATCACTGAAATGAAGCAGTGTGCTAATTTCTTCGCAAAGCTCAAGGTGTGACTGGCTGCAGAAAACTTTGGTGGCAGAATACACTGTGAGGCCTGCCTCACCAGCCTCATTGACTATAAGGCCATCCAGGGCATCATGGGAAACTCTTCATATCAAATAGTACTAGAAGCAACTCGGGTGCACGTTAATTTTCTAACTCATTCTGACAATTTATAACTCCTGATATAGGATTGTGGGAGGGTCATTGGAGTGTCAAAATGTTGCTGCCCTGTGTGCCATAAGCTTATCAAGCATTTTGTGGATGTCGGAGGCAATGAATTCAAAACAAGGGGCTCTCACAATACTGTCACATCCTGTGCACTTCCAGATTGGCTTCCAGATAACATCATAGACTCGATGAACACATTTTTTGGTGGATGGCTGAGGAAGGAAATTATCATGCACATGAAAAGAGGTTCCACGGTGCAGCACTCCAAGTCATCAGGTTCTTCAGGTGGATCTTCCTATGATGGTTCTAAGCACCCAGACAGGGTGGACCTTGGAATCATTGGGAATGAGCCAAACATGAAGGCAAGTGTGCCGAAATGAGGACCACTGGTGAATGTGGCTGGCATGAACATTTCTTGAACACTGTTTGCATATATCTTTTCTGCATTTGTGGCAGCACCAAGTCTTTGATGTCCACCTTCTGTACTCTTATCGCTGATGTCCCCTCATAAACATTTTATCACACAATGAAAGAATGTAACTACAGTTTAATCATAATTGTACATGGACCAACTCTAGCTCTCATTCCCATTGTTTGAAGTGAGAAGTGGAAGTAGTGGAAGTCACAGCAAGATGAAAGATAAGGAGAATAATCAGGTCAATGTCACATCACATCTGCGCACTTCTCTCTCTCTCTCCACAACCTCTTCGCGCACTTGCTTTCTTCATTGACATTTACGATTATTTCTACCATTATATTGGGTTTATACAAATCCAAGAATCCCAATAAGCACACATGGAAGAAAGCTCTGCAAGAGGCTACAAGTGATAGAGGGATCTGAGCTGGTTTTCGGGGTGAGGAAGTCAGTATTATTGTGGCTTTCTTGAATACCTTGTGTTGCCTACCCATATAGTCTCCTCAGCCTCTTCCCAGTCCCATTCCCAGTCTTCCCTTCTCCTCTCCACCCTCCCACCTCCGTGCCTCCATTTCTCTTCTTTTGCACTTTTTCACCTTCTCCAGGTACATAGTCTTGTTTTCTGGCTGTCCTTGTTCTTATTCCTCATTTAGCTCCCTATTTCTCTGTTCTTCAGCTCACCCCAACAATGCCGACCACGACCTCCTCCCAGCTCCTGTCCATGGACTTTGACCACAACAAGTATGCCTTCCCCAAGTCCTCCTTCAACTCATCATTCAACTATTAAGAGACTGACCACAAGAATACCTTTGTGATAAAATTTGGTCTGAACATATTATCTCTAGATGTTTGGTTTCATGAAAAGGGCCATCGGGAGCTGAAGGCACTTCTCAATTCCAGAGCAAGTCACCACTGTATTGACCTTCTCTATATCTGAGTCCCTTTCCTCTCGTGAGTTTCCTTGTTGTCAAAATAACATAAATTTACCTCACAGTCTCTTAGTGTTCTTTCTTTTCCACCCCTCTGAGAGAAGATAACTCTGTGTCAATTCAGGTATCTAGAACATGTCTCTCACTCTCCCTGCCTTCCAAAAGCTGCTGTGGCTGATCAAGAAATGAATCCTTAACGGATCCAATAGCTTATGCTTGGTATACCCAAAATGAAGTACACTGTGTCTGTTCTTAATTGAAATGCAGTCTATTCTGCCAGCCTATGTAGAGAGTTTCAGCGAAGGCAAAACTTTCAAGAGAGTCGAAGGAAATTAAACACAAGGAGGTGGAAAAGCAGTGCCAAAGTTAATAAGCTGGAAATGATCCACAGTGACGGGTTTGCATCAGTGACGATCATTGCACTATATGAAGACAGTGTTCCCAGTTGCAATGCTTTCTGACTCGGTAAACTTCTAACTTATTCCTTTCAAGAAGATGGATTTAAAGCTCGTTCACAGGTTCTATGATTACATTTCCCAGGTGTTCTGGTTTTACCATTGCACTCCTTCCCATTACATTCTGTGTCACTCAGGTTCGCGGGTTATGGATCTTCATATCCCGGGTGTTCTGGTCATATCACTGCACTATTTCCCTTTGTCTTCCACCTGTCATGTCGGCTTTCTTCCACTCTTCATATGGTTGCATCCCCTCCGGCAAAGTGAAACCACTCTATAGAAGACCTCTTGCCACTCTTCTGCATTCAAGCCACAGTCCAATGATGACAAGGCTGGCCTGGCCACTAGGAAAAGAAGCACATGATGCATGACTAGAACCTATTGCCAATGCAGACTTTCGTTCAACGTTTGCCTTGCTTTCAGACTTCGGCAGCATTTTACAAGCTGCATAATGCTACTTTGAGATAATATGCCCCAATGCATTGGAGACCTTGCATCAGGAGCATCAGGGGCCCATCTTCCAAACTCAACTATCTTGCCACATGAAGCAGAGCTTTCTGCTGTAGAGCAGAACATACCTGTGATGATCCTATGAAGATGGTTGGCATTGCTGATGTCAACAGTGGAACTAGAACCTTTGTCTTGCACTGAGAGTCTAAATAAGGCCTCTTTGTTGAGTCTTATTGCCAAACTCGTCCTCCATTCACCCAGTCATTAGATCTCAAAGTGAAACCTCCCTCTTTACCCTGCCTTCCACCAGTCAAATACTCCTAGTTCAAGAAGAGACTGCCAGGGTTGCCAAGACAAGCAGGCCTTCCCATCCTTTGACAGTGCCCAGTCATCAAGACTGCTTCCAAATCTCGCTGAACAGCACATGCACTTCCGCTGATAGCAAGATTATTCTTGGACTGGTTGGATCTGGCGTCCATTCACACATGTCTGGTATGGAGTCAGCTTATCATGCGCTGTCCTTCACAGTGTTGACGTTGACCTCTTTGCTTGCCATTCTTTGTTCTCTCTTCTCTTCTCTCATATCCTGGTGTGAAATATGTATGTACTTGTCTCTGTGTCGCTAGACTGACCTCTTTCTTCTTTCCCATACACATTGATATTACATACCTACTGTAATTCTTTGATGATACCATGTCCTCGCATGCATACATGAGGGCACATTATCCAAGACCATGCCAATTCCAAAAGCTTGTGTCGAAGATTCTCAGGACCAAATATACCATATTGCATTCAATATACCTGGCACGAAAGTACACCATCTTCCAATCCACAGTTATCTTACCTTCAAGGACATTTCGATGCCATCGGGCCATTCAAACTCACCCCTAGTCCCAAACTTTTGGACCCTATACACATCACTAGATGTTTGTGATCAGCACATTTCAGAATGCACGGCATCATTGCAGATAAAGTCATTTTCTGCATGCACGAAAGGACTGATACTTTGGGTGGATACTTCCTCATTGGCAATGTGGCTCACATACATTCACCCGCTGGTGGCCAAGGACACAAGACACCATAGATCTAGGAGTTGCCCTCGCTGAGCAAATGAGGACTACACTGGGTGACACATTGGCTTGAGGATTAACTCTCCAGGAATATGGAAAGTAGGTATAAAGTGTGTTGAAGGTCGTCAGGCTGTTGAAGAATTTATGGGGGTTATTGTCACTGTAGGCGCGCTAGGCAGAACTTTTGTGGCCAACATTTTGCATCATTTGTAAAAAGCTTAACAGCTTTGTTCTCTCACCACACCATGCCAACCACAGAACCACCTCACAACAATGCAACACCTCTCCAATGATACCCTCTCACCTTCTACTATATCAAGGAGGCTTTTCAGGGCCCAGATTATGATGAGCAAGGACTTGTGAAGATGTTGGAATGATTCATCATGCCTGCCTTGCTCAAGTTAGAGGATGGATTAAGGGCTCAGATGGGAGACAGATTTCATTGTGTGGACTACAACTACGTCCTCTGGTAAAAGCATTCTAATTTTTTTTGTCATGTACTGAAGGCGCCGATTACAGCACTGATCATAGGCATCTGGAGGCGGAAAAGATCAAACCATTGTGGTTCGGGCATTGCGTATGACCAACACGAGCGACATGTCTTCATCTGCATGCTATATACTGAGGTGACTGAAGCATTCGATGACTTGAGATCATTCTTTACAATTGGGCCAGGTTTCGGGCACTGGAGGAGACAGAACAGGTGTGCTGTCAGAATTTTGTAGGTGTCTGTTCTGGTTTGTGCTGTATCTCAGTTCAGAGAACAAGTGTAGGTGATGCTG